>VYXC01004309.1:219311-304311 GCA_013397175.1 Platysteira castanea | reverse complement strand
CACCCCTTTCACTTGGTTTCCAAACCAGGGCTCCTGCATTTCTATTCCTGTCTCACTAGAATTCCCCTCACAATTTTGATAGCCAGGATGCATACAGGCATTCCCTAAGACCGGCTGATGTATCTCTCAAGTCTACTGCTGACTTACTATGCTTTCTTCTAGTATGCCCCTTCCATATTTCTCCTTTCTGCTCTTCCACATCACTGAATCCATACACAGAGCTAGTAATAAATCAGTGTCTATTTATAAGCTTTTAAAATTAATTTTAAACTATTAAATGTTTATGAGTAAGCCACATGAAAGCAAAACAGAACATCTGCTGGGTTTAGTGAAGGAGACACCAAAAGTAACCCAAATATTTTATTTTGTTTGTTTTTATTTTGTTGTGTTTGTTTTTATTTGTTTTTTTCAATTAGACAACAAAATAAAGTCTGCTGAAAGAATCTTTCTCTATAGAAAAAAAATACAGAACTCCAACTCCTCTTGCTTTTGCCAATTTGATCTCAAGAATCCAGCAGTAGTATTTAATTTAGGCTTATGTAGGCTAAGAAAATGAAATTATATCCAAAATGAAAACTGTTTTTTGTAGTGTTAATTCCTTTTCCATTACATGGTCAGCACACCATGACTGTCCCTCCAGTCTTTGCTGTCAAGGATTTTCTGGTTACTGCCCATATTCATAGTGGAAATACTGCTGAAGTCTGGGATGTGATTGAAGAATTTCAAAATAATTGTTTTCTTTTTTCCTTTTTTTTTTTTTTTTGATCTGTGAGTATTTGCATGCTAAAAATGGAACTCTATAGTATCCTTACAATGGAATGGAATGGCCAATTGCTCCCAACTACAAAATGACAGATTAATGTTATGCTTAAATGCCTTAGGAAGATCACTTCTCCCTGCCTTCTTTTTCCCAGCCAATAATGGCAGTCATAAAATTTCAATACAATACCTTGCAGAAAAACAAGAACTTGTGGTGGATGTCAGTGCAGTAGTCTCAGTGGAGCTGGGTGTCATTCCCGAGCTCCACAATGCCTGCAATGACATGCCCCTCCCACCCCTCTCTTCAGAGGAACTGCCTCCCTAGACAAGGCATTTGATGCACTTTGAGGCAGAGGTTTAACACTGAATGTATACAACAGAATGTGCTAATTTGTTTTTTCACTATAGACTCCATAAATGTAAGCAGAAATCTCATGCTAAAGCTAATTCCTAATACATATCTGTAGAGTAACAGAAATTTACACACCTTTTTTCATGAGTCTTCTCTCTTCTCTTTCTTGTTTTCCTTTCTGTAGACTACATACGAATAAGATTGCTTTTCAAAGGAGTAAAACTCTTTTATGATTAATTGTTATTATAATTATCATTATTTTAAGATTGTCATACAGTTAGAGATAAATAAAATAGGGATTTCAGACTTCTAAGAAAGAGGTGTGGGGATGTGACAGAGGTTGGCAGATGCCTAGATTCCAGCTGGACGTCAAAAGAAGACAAAGTGTTTCTTTGAAAAAAATGGGGCTCTGTTAGGACATAGGACTAATGTAAGTGTCAGTCCCTTAAGATTTAGCATTTGGGGTCCTGTTTTTTTCTTTTAGGCATGAGAAAATTAATTGCAAAAACATTAACAATTGATCCATAAACCTTTACTGAGTGCCTTGAAAATGCACGTGAACAGGATTAGTATCTTTTGAAATCCACTGCCATTCCCGGAGCTCGGTGTTGAGCAAGAGAGGTGTTTTGCTCTTGAAAATCTAACAACCAGTTTTGCAATGTCACCAATTTTTTTCAATCATCCAAATACCACCAATTCAATTAAGCTCATAAACTTCCTACCCATAGTTCTCCAGGATAAGCAGCTCCATTTAAAAGTGAATGCGGACGAGCTTGTGCTGTCCATGTGAAATATTGTTCAATCAACAGCCAAAGTTTTACTTGTCAGTTTTGATATATCCGATAATAGCTGTAGGTTGTTTTGCAATGTCCAATGTTCTGTGAAGATGGGCTTTTCATATTCTTTATTGTTTTTTTCTGACAAAATGTTGCCTGGACTTTTGCAGTTTTGTGAAATGAAACAACAGTAAAAACAATATATAATTTAACCCTCATAGACCTAGCTGGACTGCAGATAAGCATCTTTCCCAGGCTTATGGCTAGTTTTGGCCAGGATATAATGAGTTCCTGTTCATTGATCCCTTATAAGCATCCTCAATGATTGAACATAACCCCATGCACAGCAGGCAGTCATTCATTTGTGCCCCTTTTCAACTCCATTTTAATCAGCATTTGACACTGTTGAAGATCAAATCCATAATTAAGCTTCACAGACAGTCAGAGTTTTGGCAAATGAAAGCCAAAAAAAGCAAAAATTGGAGATACTTTTGTAGTCAAGCATCTATAAAAATTCTGCATTATGTACTCTTGGTGCCCAATGATTTATTTGTACTTAATGGCTCTTTGTTTCTTTTTTTCTCATTTTCTCTGCTGAGGTTATTACCCTGCATTATTAACACACTCATGTGTGACTCTATTTATTTTTTACTGGTGGGAATACACTTTTTTAGAAACAGCTGTTTATTGTATATACCGGTTTAAAGTAAAGGTACACAAACACACTCACAAATCAACTTAATAAGCACCCTGATAAATAGCACGGCTGCTTAATTGGGACAATTGCTAGGGAACAGATTCAATGACCCCAATCAGTGAATTAATGGCACACCTAGTTGTGAAAAGTCCATTTAAATGATATGCTTGGTGTTGTCTGCTGCCTAGTCACAGTAGTTAACAGGTGTGAATTGGTGTTCATAGCATAAATTTCCTGCTGCTTGACCCTTTGTTCACTTCAGGTTGCTTCTCTACTCTTTCATAGTTGCTAAGTGAATGGAAATTACTGGATTTATCTTAAACTTATCAGATTATTTTAACGCCTTTATAACAGTCAATTTTAAAAGTAAGATTATTTAGAGAGAAGTCTCTGTGGGAACCTTTCTAATTATTTACTAGGTAGGCAAAATGAAACCCATTTTCCATGCCATATTTGGCCACATGCTTTTAAAGTAAGTAAGTTCTAGAGTAACTAATAAACTTCATTTTAGACAGAACCTCTGCTTATTTATCTGGTTTCTGGGGGAGTGCACTGTTTCTGTGAACTTTGCTGATTCCCTGATTAAGGGCCCTGTAGGAACAGCTAAGTAGTGTAATATCTGAACTGTCTGGTGCCTCTTCCCAGAAGTGGACATCTCTGACTCCTGAAGTCCACTTAGAGCAGTGGGGCTGTGCATCCCACAGGCCAGTGTGCTGATTTGTCTGCTCAGTGTTTGTTTTCTGAGTGTGGTAAAGATCAGTCTGCACAGTTGATAGGGCTAGATTTAAAAACAACATGGAGAAAACTATTTTCCTCTCCATGTTTGTGATATCTGGAGGTTGTTAGATAAGTATTGGGTTCTTTTGTTTTATATTTCCTTTCTCATCCTTGGGAAGTTTATCCCTTATGGAAACAATGCAAAGGAACAGAAACATAACAAGTTGACTGAAGTAAGTAAATATGTCCTTTTCTTTTCTCTTCCTGACTGAATCTGTCACCTTAAGTTGCACTGTGTCTCTAATGGGAGTTTGTCAGCTAAATAAAACTGTTCAACTGCTTTCTCTAAGTTGCCATCAAGCTAATCTACCAGATATGAAAAAGCTACCCTGTCATAAAGTTTTATGAGCATAGTTGAAAGATTTATAGATGCAATCATATTAAAAACCTTCTTTTGTCAAAGAAGAAGATGAAAGAAGAGGAATCCAGGAGGTTCATAACTGGTCTCTGAAGTGCTCAAATACAGGATGGATGCTACTTAAAACCTTGTTATGTAGTGTCTTATGTTTCAACACACTACAAAATTGCAAATGTGCTTCTACATCCTGGGAGTTTGATGTGCAAGGAAAGAGGAGGAATACATGATCTATGGCTGCCATATGACATTCAGCAGGCAGTTCAACACTTCACTGGCTCAGCTGATAGCCCTGGTAGAGTATGTCAAAGCTAAAGATCCATCTCCAATGCCAGCCATCCAGAGCATGTTACAACTTCAAGGCAAACTCAAGAGACTAAAACTGTCAGTGCAGTGGTAAGGGAGATGGAGTGAGTGGGTGGGACAGCATAAAAAAAGGGCTTTCACTCAATTCCTACCACTTTTTCACTTCCAGCCTTTTCTGAGGCCACTGAATCAACTTGCATTGCCAATAAGTAACTAAACAGAGAGACCAATACCTTTTTCTCTTTCATTTTAGAGAAACCAATGCCTCTTTTAGAAAATAACATAGAAGGTTTAAAAATGTATTTTTGCTTGGAATCTTTTAAAATGAAAGGCCTCCTGGGCAACAGTTACCATCAATGTTAGTAAAATGGCAGGCTGTGGCACTACAGGTTTTGGCACAGTAAAAGAAGCCATGTGCTGCGGGAGGTATATAAGAGAATTGTTAACACTGGCAGAGCAAGTTTCAAAGTCCAGTTTCACTCCTGATAGTAACAGCTAACTACACACACCTTCAGCTATAGCTCCACCAAGGAACAAAATGCACCCTATTGAGACAGCTGGTTGTGCATATGTAGGCACAGCTATAGGTATCTCTTAATAATAAGAAAGCAGTAGATAGGAAATAGATAACAGTTGGGGTTTTTTTTTTACTTTTTTTACTGTACATGTTCCTCTGTGTCAGCTCTTTGTACATGACCTGAAATAGCAAGCAGAACTGTATAAGCCTACTGCCCTATTTGGGAAACATTGAGCTGATGACAGTTGTTGATTTCTTTTCATATATGTGCTTTTCTTTCTTTGTTTTGGAGTTTCATTTCCAAGCAAGAACACCTTCAAATGGCTAAAGACAAGCTTTAATTGAAAACTTGAACACACGCCGAATGTGTCACAGTGCTTGGACAGTCGCTGTACACAAACATTTATATTCAATGAAAGGAAAGTCCCACTAACCAAACCCAGCTTGATTGGAATCTGAGACTGCCAAGCAGTATTTGTCAGGCATAACTACAGCACAGAGGCAGTAATACACTGTTTTCAGCCAGATGGAGGTAGGGAGGTCAACAAGGGACCTAAGGGCTGCCTGGCTGGAGGTATTGCAAGTGCTGTAGAAAAATTTTTGAAAAACATTCTACTCTGGACAATGGAAAGTATCTAGTAATTGTTCTTCTCATGGAGATTCAGTCAGTAACAGCAAAAATAGTTTTAACTTTGTAATTTTTAAAATTTCAAACTCTCTACTAGTTTGGTATAGATCAACAGCCACAGAAATCACGTAAAACCATGACAGCAGTCAGGATGGACAGAACAATGTAAAGCATCAATTAAAACTAAATACACATGCTGTACGAGGACATCAAATTATTATATATATTTTTAACTCTAACATTCCAGAGGATGTAATCCTTACGTAAGTGTCTCTTTGGTTATTTGCTTAGACCACATAATCATTATACCAAATACAAGTTGTTCTCTATTTTTTTTTTTTAAATCCTAAATTGATATTTAGTGTGAAATAAAGTGACTGACATGAAGATACCTTGCACAGTGTGGCAGAGATCTTGTTAAATTATCCGTGGTATTGGGAACTTGCAGGTCGTTGACTATCCCAATTTAATTTGGCTAGTACAGGACATTTCTAATAATTAATACTGTAATAACACTTAATGATCTGCACTCATGCAATCTGAAAAACCAGCTAATAGTGCAGTTTTTGGTGACTGCACAAACAGCAAGTTTTAAATTTGTCAAATGCTGCTATTTCAGCATCACACAGTCATGCAGAAGACCATGCCTGTGGGGCTATCACTGATCCAGTCACTAGAGGCTTGGCCATGATGTATGAAGAAGTGAAGGACTTGGTCTCAAGGGGGATGTTCCTTTGGAATAAAAAGTGGGAGCACTATGTTCAAAAGGCACCACTAACACTCCTTATTTCCTTCTTTTTCCAGGGCTGTGAACAGAAGGCATAAGAAGACAGAAGGAAATGGAAGATCGGAATAAAAAGCCCAATCTGTTTCTTTATCTCATAGTCGTTTGTTAATTTTAGAACTAACTTCTCTTTGAATTCCTTAGTCACAGTCTCTCCATGGAATGGTCTGGTCGGTATAAAAGTAGGCTTTATTCTGTAGTCAGGGCAATAAGGTCATCGACACTGATTTGTACACTGCAAGGTACTAGAGTTTAACCCTCCAAAAGAGTAGATGAACATTATCTTTTACGTCTATTTCAAACATTTTTTCATGATGAAGGTTTTAGGGAAAATTCCCATTGGTCTATAATGAAAATGACTTTTGAAATGAACAATTTAAAGAAAATCAACAAATTTCGATTCTCCCCCACTACTATATCCTATGCTTTGAGAATGCTTACAAGTTAACTCCCTGGTGCTGTAAATCCTAAGTATATTTATCCAGGAAATAGAGTTGGGCAGTCTTTAAAACAGCAGAATTTCACTGAAGACTCTTGTCCAAATACGAACACTAAGTTATACTTTGCTAAGCCACACTTCAGGATTATGGAGCTGCTTTTCATTACACTGTGGTCCTTGGTTTAGAAAGTGGTTTTATTGACAAACAATGATTCAACTAAAGTGAGAAGGTAAACACTGCACCCTTTCCTGCACACAGGAAGGAAAGCTCAGGAAGGAAAATAGTTAACTACCCAGTTAATGAATGAGAGTAGAGAAACATCTCATTTTGACTGAAAGACAGATCTCATGTGAGTTTACAGAGGAATCTACATGAACAAGATCTAAGTGAAACAGCTTAGATTTTGAGGGAATGAAAAGAGATTTATTCTCTTCCCTTAGTTTAACCAAAAATCATGGACTTCCCAATTAAATCAGGACCACATGAAGATTTATTAAAAAAAAAAATAAAGCTTTATTTTGTACATTTCAGGATTGCCTTTATCCTTGGAATTTTAAAATTAAGATTTTAAAAAATCTTTTATTAATTTGTTCCTGTGCTTAGTGCTGGGAGCCATCAATCAAGTAAAATGGATCAAACTGCTTGAGCAATCCAGCAAAAGAGGATGGGCATTTGTGCTTTCTTTTCATACTCTTTTGATATGTACAAATCAATAAAATCCAGTCTTGTAACTAATTTGCTGGTGTATGGACTGATGAAGGAAGAACCAAATTTTAAAATTTTAAATTTTTTAAATGGTTTTAAGAAGAGAACAGGAACGTGCAGGGAAGTTTCACATCTATCTTCACCTGAGGCCTTTTTAAATTAGGTTTTAATGTCAGAATTATACTAGGTTAATATTTTAGTGAGATGGATACATGCCTTTTATCTCCAGCTGTAAAAGAAAATGTCCATTCCTCGTAGAAGGTGACTCACTTGCTTTAGGCCATAGTTAGTTCAGTTTATCTGGGTGTAGAGACTGCTGTAATCACAAACATGCTCCTTACATGCAGCATCAGGGCCTCATCTGTAATGATAATTGAGCTGTGAGAACTTAAAAGTGAAGGACTACTAGCCAAAATGAAGCCCAAGTTATCATTTTCAAAAGTGTTAAAAAACCTCATGGTTTTTGTCTGGCAGTGTAATCCTGGCTCTAGTAATTTCAACAGAAAGAAATCCCATTGTTTTTAGTGGATGTAGTCTCACCCTACATATGTTTTATGAATATACCAATATACCCCATATTTTGCTTATAATTTATGACATCTTTTTCTTGCTTGTCATTCACCCAGAAGTCAGTAGCATTTATTAATCTAGAGAGGTCTGAGTACATGCAAATAAGATTTCAAGTGTCCGTCAAATCTATTTAAAAAGGCACATAACTAATCCAAACCATTTTATGAGCTATTAGTTTCCACAGCAGATTAAATTACAACACACAGGATTTTTTGCAGTTTGTCTGTCTTTGTATCCTATTAGAATAATCCATTGGATTAGGATATCAGGAGATGCACAAGGCCTATGAAAAAAACCAAAAACATAGAAACAAACAGCTCATTAAAGTTCATGCAGGCCCTAAAATATGAAGGTATATGGCCTTTCCATGCTTATTTAAAGATATCAGTCAAAGAAATAAGCAAAAGGGCAGTAAAATGTTTGTAAAACTTTCATGCGTAGTTTTGATGGATTCAGAGTCATACATTAGCCTGTGGTTTCACACACTGTTAACAAAAATTACCGAGTCTAGAAACTTAATTTAGCCACTTACTTCAACTCTTTAGTGATAAGAATACCTATTATGATTGCTTTCTGGAATAACTGGATTATCTACTGTAACAAACATATTTCATTTCTGGGGTTTTTTTAGTCATTTTCCCTTTTTCCTTTTTGTTTTTATTTCCTCCCTCTTTCTTCTTTTTCTTCTTTTTTTTAAGATTATATAATTATTTAATTTGTAAATATACCGAAGCATAACTCCCCCATAGATGGCTGAAGCAAATATGGCTAAGCAGATGATGGCCATTTCACCTCACAAAGACAATGCCTTTTCTTGCCAGGACAGGAGACAAAACCTCTCTGAGACAAAATGTGAATCAGCAGATCACCAGAGTATCCTTAAAACCCCAAAGCATAAATGATTGTGTGAAAACATGAGTCTGTCATTTGTATGAACAATTTTAGTCAACAGCTTGTGTTGAAGATGAACTTTTTTGCACTGTGTTGTTTATTAACAAGAAATAATTATTCAGAAATATCACTGATTTTATTTTTTTCCTAACTTGAAGAAATAAAAGGAAGTTCCAGTCTGCCGTAAAACACTGGAGAATTAATGCAACTGCAAAATTTAATTCATCTTTTTCTGAGATTTTCTGCCCATACTCTTTGAAAGCAGTGGTCATACTTGGAAATGATGTAAGATTTATTTCCCACTATGCCAAACCTGAAGAATATCCAAGTTTAATATGTCTCCAAAAATATCTGCCAACAAGTAAACTAATGCCAAGAAATATTCTTAATTCCTACAGAAATCAAAGAACAATGAAACTCAATAGCATTTTCAGGTACTCAAAACAGTCAGTAGAAAAGAAAATGAAAACTTTCAAAAGTTTGTTTATACATGGAATAAACTACATTCAGCAGAAGAGACTGTCAGCACCTCCTCAACATGTGAGACAACAGTGTTGTGTTTTAGTAAAACACGCTCTGTGTTTCTTTCAATGAAGCACTGAATTGAGATCCAAATTTTTGAGGCCCACTCAAAAACATATGGACAGTAATTTCTTAACTCAGATACCCCCAGTTTATATTACAGTCTAGAAGTTCTCTTAACTACAAGTATTCAATCTATTTTAGGACCTGGCACAGAGCTTGCATCACGTGTTCTTCAGCATCCTCTGGCAATTTTATGTGACCATTTTTCCTAATAGAGAGGGCTGCTTTAAAAAGATATTTTTAATTGAATCAACACCTTTAATGTTCCATCTGAAATTCTGTGACTTTCCAGAAAGATATGCTGTGGTCCTCTGTGTCACTTTACTTAACTGGCTTCCTTATGGTACTATTGCATTTACAGTTTGTTATCACAGTCCTGGTTTTTCTGTAACAATCACTGAAATAACTCAGGCATTCAATCCTGGCAAGCCACAGACCATTCGGCACTTTGAAATTCATAGATTTAACAGCATAGTGTCAGATCATTTTTCATAACCCTTGTTTCCTTGTCAGCATGTCATAGCCAGTAAAGAGCTGCTAGACTAGTACAAATATATAAATCTTTTCTCAGCTTCACCTCACTGCTGTTTAATGCTACTTTACTACACCACTGTATGCTTACTAGTTTAAAATACCTTCTGTTTGGAGAAAAGCATATTTATTATTATTATTACGGAGTTTTTGTGCAATTTCCCTGAGCACAGGCTGACAGCTGCATAACACTTTGTCATTTATCATTGTACACAAGATCTGTCAACTTGGGAAACAATTTCAATAAAAAAAAATCTGCATGAAATTACTTTGTGAGAGGAAAAAAAAGCCCCAGTTCTGTCTATTGTATGTACAATTCTGTATCTCTGTTTATTTATTTATTTTTGTCTACTTTTTCTCTTCTTCTTCTTTTTTTTTTTTTTAATTTTGGCTGTGAAAGGTACTTAATGTACCAAAAACAATTTGTAAAAGCATTATTTCACCAATTGGAAGTGTGTACGCCTTGCTGAGGTCTCCCTTATCTAACTGTTGCTAATACATTTTCATGCTGTGCTCTTATGGCTTCATTTTACAGTTGACGAGATCACCCACTCCATGCTGTGTTGGAAATGGGACCCTCGTCACTCTAGTCCACAGAGTGCACTTAACATGTGAACAACAAACAACAAAAAGTTACTGCTTTAAAACATCTTCTTCATCCCTTTATCCCTTTGTTGGAAACTTAGCCTTGCTTTTATGCCTTGGTTTAATAAACTAAATCATAGCAACCATGTAAATCAGAAATCCTGAACCGATCTAAATGGGAGGACTTACTTACCAATAGATTCTGTTGAGTTAACCTCAGAGGAGGTCAATAACACACTGCAGATTCTTCTGAAACATATAGCAGTCATCCTCTGCTGACCTCATCCTCTTCAAAGTTTACATCAGGGGAAATAATATTTTTTTCATGACACAGCTTTTTTCTTCACTTTTGTTTAATTTCTTATACATCTTGCCCTGTAACTAGATAAACATCTAAAGCCTGCAGTTAGTAAAACCAAGTGGGGCAATAATTGCTGTGAAATTATGTTTTGGACAGCTGAAAAGGAGGGATCAGTATTAGAGTCTTTTGTTTTCCACCCTGTCAGTTTTTTCTCCAGCTATGGATTTGTTGTCATCAGCGCCTGATGATTCTCGTGACACCCCTGTCAGAAAATGAATTTTTCACTCCCCACTTGATTGACTTCATTCATAGTGTGTAACTCTGTCAAAAAGTGCCACTCTCAAGCTCAGTCACTCATGTGTTTGCGTTTTTGACACCAGTGCTGAGTGGACAGACAGACACATAAAACCATGAAATATTCAGAAGGCATATTTCGCCCTTAATTTATTGTTCTTTATTGTCCTTGTGAAATGCCATGTGTTCAATGCTTTAAATCACTTGACTTCAAAAATATTTTTTTTGGAGGAAGACGTTTTGCAGATTCTGTACTCGAAATAAAGCACAGATGTTAAGTTCTGCCAGATTTCTTGATGAAACTAATATTTGAATGTCTTTAATGCAACTCAGTTTCATATGCTACTATTGATAAAAATATGCCTTTCATAGAAGACTAATTTGAGTTTAAATGACAGATGTCTTCAAAACTTGGTCCACAGAAATACTCAGCAGTAGTGTAAAATGTAATAATTGGAGGATCTTCTAGAGCCTGAGTTATTCAGACTAAATGATTCCAGGGAGAATTCTTGTTTGTGAGGAACCAATCTGCCTTTAGTGGCTGTCACTGGACACTGCATTAAAATGCATAAAGCTGCCTACAGGCAACCTACTTCCAAAATGCAAAAATCACAAATCTTTGTAAGTGTGAGCAGAAAGTGCTTGCATACCACAATGAATGGCATCACAAGAGGTCATCTCTGTAGCAGGGCCAACTGTTTGAGAAATCACTTCATTATACAAGGAGTAGAATAGAATAGATGAAAGTACAGCAAGTTTGATAAAAAGTATAGCAAGTTTGATATACAAAAAATAGTTTGTGGCACCACAAGAACTGCTAATGTATTAAGATGCTGATAAAAATTACGAGCCCTTGGAAGAAAAAGGCTATCAAGAAAATGAAGAGAAAAATCTCCAACAATATTTGTTTGACACTAGAACAGTGTTCTCAGAATCTGCTCTTTTCTGCACTTGCACTGGCATCAATAAGACATGGCTCAGTTGAAGTTAATGAAGTTATACAGGTGCTAAGAACTATTATATGAAAAGCTATCATATTGATAAAAAGATAAGCACACAAAATCTGCCCAGTATACCCCAGCCTCAGTCAATAAGGCTTTGCATTTGACAGCAATGAAGGCAAATTTTACAACTGATATACGATGTCATCACCAGCTGTAAGCAGTCTAGTAAGCAAATATGAAATCAGCAGATGTTGTCCTCAGAAAGGTGTTGGACTTTTTCATGTGATTGATGTTTTCTACCGTATTTTCGTTTTAAAAGTGCAAGAAAAGTTGAGAGAAGACAGAGGACAGCAGTACAAACCCCCATAATTTAAAATTACTTTAGATTTAGCAGCAATAACAAAAGGCTTTCGAGTGTATTCTTGTCATTCGTTTTGATATATTTATCCTGATACAGATATAGTTTTTCCGTAAGTGATCATTTATTGGAACAACATATTTTAAAAGAAGTTATGGTCATTTTGGTTTCAGAATAATTATTTCAAAGGATCTGTCAATTTATTTTTTTAATAGTAAAGTCTTCTATCTTGAAGAAAATAGCAAGGTTATTGTCTTTCTTTTTCCTTTAATCTCTGGGATTTGGTTCCAGCAGGCAAATTTTTTCCTCCAAGACAATTATAAGTCTAAAAACAAATGAAATGTAATTACCTTTTTATTGACACATTAAAGGGAAATAAATAGTATAATCAGCAGTTATATGCTTTCCTCAAAGGTGTTGCTTTCATAAGCGTTATGATTAGCTAACCAGATTCAGAGAAGTGGGAGAAAGTGGTGGG
Organism: Platysteira castanea; assembly: GCA_013397175.1. NCBI lineage: Eukaryota > Metazoa > Chordata > Aves > Passeriformes > Platysteira > Platysteira castanea. Next base: position 291,678 of record VYXC01004309.1, on the reverse strand, counting down.
AAGAGGGCTGTCATGAAAGAGTATGGAGTCAGTGATTTCATGCAAAAAAGGAGTATTTCTAACACACTCTGTTACAGGAATATCTGACTGAATTGAAAGATGTAGGGGGTAAAATTATCTTATCAATTTTTACATATCATTGCATTTCACCTTTACATACAATATTTCATGACTTTACAATTATGCTCCCCAAGGGCTTCATACTTGTATTGTTTGGGAGGCAAAAAATTCTGAAGACTTAAACAAACAGTCTCTACAAATGATACCACTGGACCTAGAGTTTTAATAAAATATCTCTACAGATGATACTGGCAGGTAAAGAAGGTCATTACAACTGGTTGGTTAATTTCCTGTGACAGACACTGAAAATTATTAGCCTGTTAAGAAATGATCTGTGAGAAGAAGTCAGTTGTTGCTGTTGAAGAGCTTTGATACATAGTACACTTATATTTTTTTTAACCAACCTTCTGGACAGTAATCTCCAGTTTGAATGACAACTTTCTTTGCACTTTGACAGATAGGCTTAAGTCCACAAAGATGCTTTTTTGATGGAAATAAAGAAAGAGAAGGGTCTCATAATGCTTAAATTGTATCAACCTATTGCTAAAAGGAAAAAAAAGATAATCCTCCCTCTAGATAAATAGAAAGAAATTATCACAGGGCAGTAAAAAAATAACAAATGAGGGACTGAAACACTTATTCAATCAGAGAAACAAATAGAGTTTAAAGGGAGAAAAAATTACAGAGAAATTAAAACAATTACTAGTTATTTTAGGAAATAAATGTTCAGTAATGTCTTCTGAGGATTTGACAAAAGTGGTGCCAGTGCCTCACAATATTTTGGATGAAGTTACAAATACAGAGAGGAGCAGTCAGAACATTCGATCCAAAAAATTACAGATCAAGGATCTGATACACACAGGGGTTATTTGAAAAATTACTGTCTAGAGCTGAAGCAGAGTGTCTCACACACATTGTTGCTATAAAAAAAAGTGATAAGGAGAAGGAAGGACAAAAGAATGAAGAAGGGACCTAAATGACAATAGTGGGAACTTCTATGGCCTTTTTTTTTCTACTTTGAAGTAAAATGCAGAAATGAAGAGTCATGATTAAACACAAGAGTAAAAAAGACAGAAAAGTTCTGTTTAGCAAGTCTGCTTAAACCAATCGTTTTCTCTTGCCTGTTATTTATTACAACCCAAGTGTACAACCTAGTGTCACCCTACTCAGGTGGAAATGTGAGCATGTGGGCTATTTAATATAGTAATTTGCCTAATGTAGCACAATTACAGAAATGCGCTGAGTAACTTTGGGCTGATTCCCCAGGAAAGAATTCTTTATGGAGTGCCTACAAGGTACACCTGTGCCTCATTACCTGAATCGATATTTTTGCCATGTTGATTTGAAGGACAAAATAGACTTAGGAGATTCTACTTGCATAATTACAAAGAACATAAAGAAGAGACATTAAAACTGGAAGAAAAACTTAAAAACCTGCCACAGAGTACAAGAGGATGGCAAAAATACAAGGCTAGCTCTAACTTTGCACCTAGGAGCCTCTGTATAGCAAACAATTCCATTTTGTTAACAAGCCACAAGCGTACACTTAAGAAGCAGGTGAACAAATGTAATTGTGAGAAGTACAATGATGCTTCTAAGTCTAAATTGTGTTCCTCTCAAGGCACATGTGTTCATCTATTGCATAGTATTTTTTGTGTGGTTTTATCTTTCTCCTCTATTTTAAAACAAATTAATGGCTTTCCCTTAATGATCTAAAAGAGGTTAAGGTGTAAACCTTAAAGGATTTCTTTTCAAATATGTCACAGCTCCTCTTTTTGTATTATTAAAATAAAGTAATCTTCATCCTTTTCTCTCTCTGTATTCCTGGCTTTGGTCTGGCCTGTGAGGTCAATACAGACTAAAGGCCATTAATATCTGATAACTGCAAAGGACTTGTACTAAACACTGATACTCCCATTATGATCTCTGGTGAATAGGTTTCCATATCAGAAAAACACCATTAGAGTTATCAGCAGCTGGCACAGTTTTAACCTCAGCAGAGGCCAAGGAACAAACAAACAGAGACTGAAATACCCCATTATCTCTAGAGGCACTTACTACTACTCTGAGCACAGGTAGATTGGTGAGGTACCAGGGGGTAAATTTGCCCTCTGTCTGCTCCTGCCATACCCAATCCTTGCACAGATGTAACCTCCATGACTGACAATCTGACCACTGTGACTAGCTTTCCATTCAGTTTATTTGCTCTTAAGGCTTCTTTGCAGACACCCTTTATTTTAGAGAATCAAATACACTGGAAAATAATCCAGGTGTTCAGACAGGTTCAAAGGTAAGGCTATGCTGAAACTGGTACTGAAAGCAGGACTTTCAACCTTTCACAATTTGGTGACTTAAATTAGACTCCACATTTAAAACTCTTATTTTTCATGGGTCGATTTCATTCCCAGTAATTAACGTATGTCTTGTATGAGAGAAGATCCACACACTGTGGATCACACAAACACAAAAAATAAATGCTTCATAAAGCCCCTAAGATTATACCACTTCAATCTCCAGCAGTTGACCCATATTTAACACAATTATCACAAGCAGTTCTGCACAAACCACCTCAGATGCAAATGGCTTTTGTGATTTAAGCCTTACAGTCAGAAACCATTTCAGAGTGACAGAAATTCCAGTGGACTGCTGAGGCCTTCTGGTCACTTCCTTTTCCAAATACTGCCAGCTGCACTACGGTGATGTGTGTCTCTGGCTAACTTGTACTGAAACTGGCAGCCTGGTATGAAATATACTTGTCGGTGGGTGTAAGGATTGGGATGTAGGAGGGTGCACAAGGAGAGTTTTGTCTGGAGGTGAATCTGGATTTAACCAATCAGTTCTGGATTTTTAGCAGAGGCATTAGCAGCAAATGCTCAAGGGAGCGTAAACATTGAAGAAAAGCATGTGGCATCCATGCTAGAGGGAGTCTGAAGATAGGCTGAGAGAGCTGGGCCTGCTCAGTCTGGAGAAGAGAAGGCTCTGGGGAGAGCTTATTGCAGACTTCCTGTGCCTGACGGGGGCTTACAAAAAAGCTGAAGAGAGACTTTTTACAAGTAGTGGTAGGACAAGGGATAATGGCTTTAAGCTGAAGGAAAGTCAATTTAGCTTAGACATTAGGAAGAAATTCTTTTCTGTGAAGGTGCTGAGGCCCTGGCACAGGTTGTCCAGAGAAGCTGTGGATGCCCCATCCCTGGAAGTGTTCAAAGCCAGGTTGGAAGGGGCCCTGAGCAACCTGCTCGAGTGGGAGATGTCCCTGCCCATGGCAGTGCTTTTGTAATGAGGTCATATTTAAGGTCCCTTTCAACCCAAACCATTCTGTCATTCCATGATTCTATGACATTGCAGTCATCATCACCTTTAACAGTAAAGAGAGCTTAATGAGAAAGACTCACCACTAATCACATGCAGAGTCAATGCCACTGTACTTGTTGCCTGTTGCCTGGAAAGGAACATAAGTCCTTATATACAAGGTGGAAAAGCAAAAGATCTGAAAGTTTTATCTAAAAAAGCTTCTACTTACCCATGTCTTCCATTTTCACTCTCCATCCTGCCTTCAGAAGGTGAAAATAAATTGCTGGAGTGTTTGCAGACCATGAGCACTTGCTGATGGCACGGCACCTGGAATCAGAAAAAAAAATCTGCCTTATGTCTCTGTTGACTGGAAATTCATTTGTATATATATGCTACAAATCACTATCTCCACCAACTGCTTGATATGGAAAGAAGAAAATGATGCTAGTAATGTATGACCCTGAGAGTAGAGGAATTGTAGCTATTTACATCAGTTGTCAGCAACCTGCTGCTTGTTTGCGGTGTTGCTGCATGGATATAGATAACCTCTCTGAAACATTAGCTGAGACAAAGCAAGTAATTCTTTGTTGACACATTGTCAGTTTCTAATTTGTTCTCAAACTGTGAGGTAAATCCTCCATCTCCACTGGAAAAAGGGCCGCTCTATCTCACATCAGTCTTTCTGCCCTTTTCACTTTCTATTCTCAGCTGGAAATGCAGTCGAAAAGGAGTTTCCTGCCCGGAAACTGATAAAATGTACCAACAAAATTATCTGGAGAGTTTAACCTTAGCTGCGGTCCCTTTACATCACCCTGAATAAAAACAGAGCAATGCAGAAGGAAAACTGTGATCCTTATTACAGCAGCGTCAGAAATCAGGAGGGCTGCAGTTGCAAGGGACAGAGGTTATCCCTTGAACTTGAAAAATGTTGCTTTAGCTACAGAAATAAATGCCTCAGAGCCAGGTCTTGGTGAGCAAAAGAGAAAAGCTGAGAAACAAAACCAGAGTGATGGCTCTTCATGAAACATTGTTATGTCATGAAGAAACAGCGAGTACTGTGGCAAGGACTTCATCCTCTTTCCACTCCTACTTCTTGGTACCTTTAAGGAGTCTGCACTAGGAATACAATAAAATGTGATGTGCTAGGAATTTCCTTGTAGAGAAACTGACCTGATTACATTTCACTGGGCATAGGAGCTCATTCTTCTTTCTGACTGCTGCTCAGATAGAAGACTGACAGCTGGACTCCATCACTTGGATTAATGGGTTAAAAGCTGACATCTTTTTAGTATTTTGGACTTTATTTTCCTTATCAGCTTGACTTTCATGCTCAGAGTGCTCTTGCCACAATATTCTTTTAAAAGTACACTTGTCAGGGTCCATTTGCTACTAGCTACCTTGATGGTGACATCAGCGATGGCTGTGGTTTACCTTTTGACCTTAGAGAGGCAGCAGATGGGCCCAGTAATAAATCCCGATTATTAGAGAAGGAGCCAATAGCTTGGAAAGGCAGAAATAAAAGTCAGGCAGTTTTACACTGCCTTGTGTTCTTGTTATTTGCTTTGATATGGAGTTGTGGGCCATGTCAGGGGCGATGTTGAGCAGCCTGAGCTGCCCGCAGCTCTCCACTCCTGGGCATGCAGTGCATGCCATGCCTCCTCTTCCTGCTCTCCCCCCAGCAGCCCAAGCTGCTTCCACACGTGAGTCCACTTCAGCTTTTCACTCCATGACCTGAAAGCAGCAGGTGGAAGGATACGAGCTCTCAGGGTAGCCGAGGGACATCCAGGGCTGGGCCCTTCTCCACAGATGTGGTAATGGTTGATCTGTGCCATGCAGGCCCTTGAGGAGGGTGCATGGAGATGGAACGCTGTCAGGAAGAGGCCTCAACACAGCCCAGGTTTGGCAAAGGATGAAGGAACTTCATCACGGTGTTTTTAAAAAACCTTTTACAAAGGTTTTAAAAAGAAACCACAAACCCCCAAAAAACTACGGCCAGTCTACTAGAGCATCAGTTTTGTGTTCCCTGTGCTGGGTTTGCAGGCAGCATGGCTGAGGGCTCGCAGTGGGTACCTACAGTGCCTTGCTCAGGCCTTGGGTACAGAGTGCTGCACAGCTCAGGTCAGACAAATATTTTTCATTTTTGGAATAAAGATGTTTTAGTCTTGGCTGGTTAGGGTTTTTTTCCACAATGTGTATAGTTGGATGGAAGAATTCTCTTGTTTCTAGGAGTGCTATGTAGTTTATGTACTCGAATCCTGCAGCAAAACTGTGGTTTTGCATGAGTAGACATGGTAATATTTTTTCTCTTTATATAAACACAAAATAGCTCAGCTGCATAAACCAAGGTTTCAAGATCCCTTTGTACTCACAAGATGGATATGTCATCATGATCCAGTAAAAGAGAGGGAATCACCCAGGAATAATACATACTAAGATGTTTTTCTTTGAAATTTCTGTTTATGGTTTTTGTAATTTTAGTATTTTTTTCCTTTTTCTAGGAAGTGTGATAAGGCAAAACACCTTTAGCATCGTTGCCGTAAGTCTATCATAAAAGAAAGAGTGAGATAAGTAATTTTGTCTTCTTCTCACCCTGAGTTTTTGTTGATAATTTGGAACATTTGAAGTTTTCCAGGAATTGCTGTTCTCTCAATAGATATAGAAGATGTCTTTCAGATGGGCCTTGTGAACAGACTACAGCTTTTGAACCAAAATAAAAGAAAATGTCACGCTTTTCTTGTCTTAAAAACTTTCCTATTCATTTACTTGGAGGAATAATTTTACTTTGTCCTGTCTTAATTTGCAAACTAATAATAAACTATTGGTTTTGTACAAAGTGATTTCCAAATGAACAGCAGTTTTTTGGTTTCACACAAATTTAAAATTACAGTGAGCTATCAACGAATTCCTTCCCCAAGAAGGTATGCATGACAATTAAGGTATTTTTGATTGCTGGCTAAATTTACTTCAGGAATATGATGGAAAAAAGGTCTTTTCACATCAGGAAGTTCAATAATTATTTTTCAAAAATGAAAGTCCTTTCTAGGTGGAAAAAAAGATTTTTGCTTTTTAAAATACAATTTTTATAAATATTATTCATTTATCTGAGTAGATTTTGTTCTGTGAAAATATTTGATAGTAGTTTTAAATGCAATGCTCCAGTCTTTGTTAAACGAAGTAATAGAAAAAATCAAGTTTGGATGCCATTTTCTATCTCTGTGTCATGTCAATGAAGAATACACATAGGAATCGGGCCCTTATTTTGTATAACAACAAACACAAGCTTACTGTGAAATTATTTACAGCTAGAGGTTTTACTTCATCAGTCGTTAGTTATATCAATCATTTGTGTGCCAGCATGGAAACAGAAGCTCTACTGTTTTGGAGAAGAAAGTGTATGTGTATGTTGTGTGTGTTCCATATAAATTACCCAGGTGTTTTAACACATCCAGGTGGTTTTTTATTCCTTTTGGAAAAACAGAAAGGAAACAACCCAAGGGCTAATGTTCTAATTATCAGTGGTTGTGCAAGCCTCCAAAAAGCATGTATTCTATAACCCCTGGAAAAATTCTGACATGTTATAAACTGGCTAAATTAGCTTCAATCAGTAAACAAACAAATTGGTGCCAGCACAATAGTACAATAATGCAGTGCATACTAAGTGACTTATTTTCTTAATGCGAAAAATAGCTACATAAACCAATGCTAAATAGCTTTGATTTTTCTTTCTATAATTTGAGTTAGAAATTGTAAAAAGTCATAATTCCTAACCTTTAAATAAGAACAGTAGAACTAGAACATCTATTTCTCAGAGATTTCTGGAAAATTCTTTCTTGACTTTGGCTTGCAGCACCAATCACATATGATTCAAAATGTTAAAAATGAAACACATTTCATTCAAATGCTGTGGTAACTCTGAAGCTCAGGTGCATGGTTTTTCTAGTTTAGCATTGAAAGTGGAAGCCAAATTCTTCTTCAAGGCATATCATATGGGGCTAAACTAGGTAATATTGAAATAGGATTGTTTATATAGGAGAAGAGCATAAAAACCTGTCAGGAAAAGTTAAGATACTCCACAGTGGGCTGTGGAATGAATATTAGGGCATGAAAATGTAATGAAAAAGCATAATTTTTAGTTCTCTAATTCCTGATGGGTCTTCATCTGCTTTTTAGTTCCATACTGGAAGATACTGTGAATATATGAATTTTCTCTATGGCCCTACCTGATTGCAGAAATGTGGAGAAAATGTTTCAGGAACCATTTCTTTCATTGTTGTACATATTATTGTTTTTTGCCATCACAGAATGTGCAAGTATAATCCTTACCCATGATTCTGGTAATAGACTTTGGTTGTAACCTCTCTAAATGTGAATATAACAAATATACTCTGTAGATATAATTTATCATGTTTAGGAAATGGAGCCAAATTCAGCTCAGAGTTTTGCAAGGTCTGAAATTCTGTAACTTCTTAAATTTTTGGTTATTGAGTTTTTAAGGCAAAATGTTAATATACTGTCTCTCCTGTGTAGGTAAGAAGCTCTTAATTTAATTTTTCTTTTATGATGACATAATGTCATGTAAGTCATCAAAATGCTGTATACATGTTTTTATCTTCTTTTGACTACTCAACATATTGCTAGAATACAGATCATTACATTTATGAATTAATATGAAATCAAAACAGCATATCTCAAGTACTTTCCTCTTTCCAAATCCAAAATGCTTTTTCCTAAATGACATAGAAGATTTTTGTCTTTGAAAATTACACAGACAGACAGACACAGAGCTGTAGAAGGAAAGGTGTGCATGTTACTGAATACCTAATTTTCTGCCTCTGTCAATAACATACCTATTTTGACCAGGGTATGGAAGCTGCACATTTGCTGACAAAAGTGAGCTAGACCTATGTACATGAATTTATGCTTCAAATGAGAAACACTTTGTTTTAAGTGTTGTGTTCTCTCCTGTCTTCATTTAGCTACACTAACGTATTTCTCCATGTGAAACTGAATAATTAATTGTCCCAATGGTGCCATCAGGAAAGTGTTTTCAATTGCTGTTTCTGGATACTCCATTGCTACTCAGCTCCCACGAATATGTCGATAAACATACATGGTTGACTAAAACAGAATATATTTCTTTTACACACTTCACAGTCTTTTTCAGAGACTATAAGAGACCTAGATATTTAAATGGCTGGTGTTCTTTGCGCAGTAACAGAGTCCTTAAGTCTGAACTGTTGCTTTTCCAGACTGTGATCGATACACTGAAAAAAGGAAAATAACTACTGGTAGCCTTACTAAAACACATTTTTACCTAAAAAGAACAATAATAGTGTAAAAAAAAAAATTGCTAATCTTGGTAAAAAGCAGATAGACAGCTGTTGTTTTTTGGTTTTTTTTTTTTTTAAAGCTGGAATTTACTTAGTGTTTCCTCAATTTTATTTGCTGCTTTTGCAGAATCATGCTTGATACCTTTTCTGACAAAACATCTCACATATTTACTGCAACTGACTTCCTTGTGAATTAATCAGGAGTATCTAGAGTATATACAGACATTTTTTCATAATAATTATTAAACATGCAGTTTTGTATCTTTTTCACAGTAGCTTCACACATTATACAGTATGCAGCACAGCTACAGTCATGAGTAGTCCACCCTGGCTTTCCCTTGTCTTCTGAAGGCTATAATGAATGCTAAAAGATATATATAAGTGAATCTATCCATCTCTCACAAAGTATTAAACTCCATCAGGAATTACCATCTATATCCAATCTGCTTCCTGGTACACAAAATAAGAATCCAGAGAAATCACTCCAACCTAAATTACAAGGCAATGATCTTGCTGTGGGATCCCACCCGTCTGCACAGCAATGGCATCTCTTCTGGGATCTGTCCATTACTACACATCTGACCCTATTTCACAGCATATTATTTTGCAGCTCAAAATTCTCTGGTCTTGGTTGTGCCACTGAGACAGTGCGTGGAATGCTGCTGGTTCACTAACAATGCTCCTTTAGAATAATCACATCTTGTAACTTCCCTGTATGCCTCCTGCATGCTCTCAGCACTCAAGGTCATTGACTATGACTGTTCTTTGTTGTATAAAAGCAAAGCAGCTTCTCATTGCCATTAATATTTTGATCCATGAATGCTTGGGAGACCAAGCAGAAAGTGAATTTTTACTTCCATGTCTATTTTTGTGTCAACTATCTGACAGACTTTCTGCTCTTCCAGAATATACAGTACATCCACTGGCCTTCCTCCACGAGCAGTTTTTGATGGCAAGTTTTGAGAGACACCCAGAGACACAGACATTTCTTTTTTTATATTGCATCTATTGCATTCTATTTAAGTATAAATTGACAGAGATGTTCTGCTGAGTTAACAGCTGACTTTTTGAGGGAAATCTGGGAGAGATTCCCCATCCCACACCCTTTCTAAGAAATTCAGTAGTTGAGAACTAGAACCGGACAAGTTCAGACAAAAAGCTGTGCAATTATTTTTAACAGGGTGGACAGGTGGTTATTGGTATAACTGACACGGCTATTGTAGATTCTTTCTTAATGCAGAATAGCTACAAATACTTTGTTTGATGGTTAGCTGTCATGACATGTCCCTGTGTTGCAGAGCACCTGAAACAGTAGAAATGAGAGACATAATTTCTATTCCTATCCTCCCAAATCTAACACATTTTTTACAAATATTACATAGGTAAAACAATTTCCAGGACAAAGTACATCTCCAAATAACTTTTAATTTCTTGTTGATTAAATAACCACTGAGGCAGAATAACAATGTGGAAAGTATGAAAAATAATAATCTTATTTTGTTCTACCCTTACTTCTTGTCTGAGTCAGAGTTTCTACACACAAAAGTGAGGTAGTCTTCAAGATGTTTAGGTACTCTCAACTTCATTTGCTCCTAAAGACTTGAACATTTTCTAGTAACTACGAATGGGCCAGTATTGTTCTCATGCTATTAAAAATGAAACAATAAATATTATCTAACAGCAGGATGGAGAAATTTCCCCAGAATAGAAGGCAACAAATTGTCAGCTCTATTTGGACAAGAACTTTAATTTTCAACTAAGCAATCCCATGTACTAGGAAAAGAAAATCTTTTCAATTTGGAGGACTTTGACAAATATTAATATATCACAGTTGCAATGGGATTCATTTGTGCTGTGGAATCTAAGAGGTCAGTACATCTGTAAAGACTTATAGTACTTAAGAGATGATCGTACAAGACATATGGTTTAATCATGATGTATTTAAGCCTTTTTTATCTGCTTAAGAATTCAATGTTTTTCTTTCTCTAATTTAAGAAACCATTTGTGATTCCTCTCAACAACCAAAAAAGTATTAATACAGCAGCCAGAGTGTATTAAAAATGGACTGAGAAAAGTCAAAATTATGTAACTATAATTGATTACAACTATGATTAAAATATAGATATAATGATTTGAGTGTTAATCCTTATAGGCTTGACATCACAATATAAATTGTTATATATGGGTGAATTTCCTATAGAATCTCATTTATAGCGCAGTAAATCCTCAGAGGAAGATAATGAAAATGCGGAAGGACCCTGTGATTTATATCTCAGCTTTAATATGTTTATGTCACTAAAGCTATCTTCTAAGAGCAGTTTATTTTTCTAAAACCATGTCCTCGTAATAATGATCATAACCACTGATTTATTTTTAGAATTCTAACACATGCACATCCAGTGTTGCACTAACCATGGTGGAAAAAGCCTGCCATGGTTTAAGGTGTCTGCTTGTCATCGTTGCCCAACTTGCCCTCCATCACCAATAGAATGCATGTGCTCCCCCCTTCTCACTGATGGCCAGAATTTGGTAAAGGAATGTAGTAATCACAGGCTGTAAAATTATTCCCCGTGCCAAAATTGTGGGAAGCTTTCCACACGGAAATATCTAATCTGAAGAGATTGTAGCCTTTTCAAATTGCTTATTGAAGGTGGCCTGCTTGTGGTGCTACTTGGAATTGAACGCTCAAATCTGTGAGTGCAGGTCAAGCGTGCAGGCAGCCACATGAAACAGGCTATTGAAAAGGTTCATGGCTACAGTAGCACCACATGGAAATATGACTCTCTTGTGCAAACTCAGCCACCAAGTATCACCTTTCAGGAATGTTTTTCTATTTTGTATTCTCCTCGGTCTTACTATTTAACAAACAATACTTGTATGTCATATATCTAGCAGTAGAACAGACTACATAGAACACACACAGGACATGAAATATATTTCATTTTATCACCCAAACAAGGGTTAATATTAAAGGTCATTAGGAAAAAAAATCCTAAAATTAAAAGTTATTAAACAGTCCTGCTCATAGATTATCTGATTATGGACTAGGAAAAAATACAAGTTAAAAGTTAATTCAAGAGTATTAACTTGCACAGTCTTACATAGGGTTTAGTCTTTAATAATAATCAAGCCTACAAAGAAAACCAAGGGAAAAAAGATATAATCTTAGTGCAGAACACCCATATGTTAATTCATAGCGTAGACGGGAAGCTGCAGTTTAATTTTACCTTGTTCAGGCAGTTCCTATCAAGTACACCAGGATTTAGTTTTATCTGTTAACAGAATGATCTTTCATACTGTTCATTGACATATGTTGAAAACATGTCATTTTCTAAGGGAAGAGAAGATTAGCTGTAATACATATAGAAGTTTTAAATCTGTGATTTAAATAGGACTAGGGTCCTGAAATCTGTAGTTTAAGCTCTGAGTATAACCATGCCCAGTAGCATATTTCTAGCACTATGATGTATCTCAAAAAAAAGATTAAAGACAGGAAGATGAGGAGTGTTTTCTAGCAGGAATCTAGTGGCAGCAAATCTACAAAAGAGAATAATTTGATAATTTATTAATCAGAAACTTTAGAGCACAATATATACCTCAGTTGGGTTCCTAATCAAAGATGAACCCAGCCAATGCCTGAACTTTGTGGTTTTGGCTTGCTCTGGAAAACATAAGAATTTGATTTGGCAAAGATTTGGTTGTAGATGGAGGCTGCTCTGGATAGCACTCTATTGGTTGTCCTTGAGGAAGTACAGTGAGCTTGTAAGATAAGATGCAAGTTTTTAACCATCGATATCTCACACAGCATTAAAAGGACTTAAGTATAGCAATAACCCTATTTGTTTCCTAAAATACCTGTTGTATTCAGTGAGGGCACCATCCTACCTTCCTTTCATAAATAAGTAAATATTTATTCTAGGTGAAAGGTACGCTTACCCTGAGGGATAAAATTTGCCCTTGTGATAATACAGAATACCTTATAATTTATGCTCTGAATGAATGCAATTGCCTACTCAAAAAGATTCTGCATAATTTTCTTTGCAGATACCTTCCACATGTGGCTATGGTAGAACCTCCTTGGGATACTGCCAGTGCTCTGAGTTTGCTATGCATGGATTTGGATGGCCAAAGTACTTGGAGCTAATACTTAGGATCTATTAACAGGCAGCATCAGAGAAATGGACTCAGAATCAAAAAAAAAGAAATTGTATTCTTATTTGTGCAAAACCTGAAATGGTGCACCAATCTTTTCTTTAGGAAAATCATATTTTGTCACGCTTTAGTTTTCCTTCATGGGTTGAAGTAACTTCAAGTTGCTTTGAAACAGGTTTTATTAGAATCTTGCTTTTTAATTACACTGCGTGTTAGTACTAAGCAGCCTTTTTTCTTTCATTAATAACAAATGCTGCTATGGTTATAGAAGAGATTTTTTTTGAATCTAAAAAGCCCTGGTCATTTTATGTTCAGACTATCAGCAGCCAGACACCGTTTACTTTTAGTGACTGCAGCATGTTTATGTGTGTCTACCTCAACCATTAGAAACAAATAGCCCAGAAAGGATGTACTCTTAGCATCTAGGTAAATAATGGAGATGGATAAATGAAAGTTACTAAATCAAGATGAAATACATTTCTAAAGCTGTGTCAGCTGTGCTTTCAGGCCCAAGGAAAACAAAATTGATCACCTGGTCACAGTCCAAGGTCAAAGGTCTGAAACAGAGACTGCTGACACTTAGGTAAATGACATGTTTAAAACAATAGGATAAGAGAAGTTTTCATCTAAAAGGGAAAAGAAGAAAGGAATATATGTATATAGAGCAATGTGGCCTTCAGAAATATGTAAAGACTTTTTACCTCTTTTATTTTCTTCTTCTGAAATAATTAGAGATACAAATCCGTCTGAAATCAACAGAATCCTTTCACTGATTCATGAAGTTCCAGGTTTCATAACAGATGTCCAATTATGTTATGTACTCCAGTACTGAAGGGAAAAATCAGCTTTAAAATCTCTTTTTTTCTCTCTGCTTATGTTCTTTTTCTTAATGTGTTAGAAGCACCATATTCTCAAGACTGCTTATCAATAACTAATTCTAAAATGTTTGTAAAATATGAACAATAAAGTAATTTATAAAATCATGTTTCATCCCATGAAATGAAAAAAATGGAAAATCAGTCTTGCAGAAAAATATACTCCTTGGAATTTTGGGGATTTTGGTACTTCATAAATGCGTAAGACTCAACTCTGTTTGAGGGAGTATTAATGGCATCACAGGAAGTTTTACAGAGTGATGACTTGTAAAGCAAAGCCACAGAGATAGGGTTTTCCAAGGACTGTCACACTGGATACATTCTTTTCTTTAGCATGGGGTCTATTTGGTATCTATTTAGCACAGTAAAAGCTAACATTGTATTGGTACTGTAGCAAAACAGGCAAAATAGGTCTTATTTCCAGAAAATCAAGGGAGCATGAGATAAACAATCTCTTGCTAAAGATTAACTAAGAATTATACATCCAACTCAAGTTTTGATAATAGCCTGCTCAGATAACAGTGCAAATTCCAGATGAAATGCTGATAGAAATGAGGTTGTCAGCAGTCTAAACCAACAACTGATCCTTTCGCCCAGCCAAAGGAATATCATTATAATTATTAATTATTTCATTTTTACTTGTGCCTTAGTCCAGATAAAGCAAAGTGACTGCATTTTCAGACACTGTTACTTTTCATTTTAAGATGGTTACTGCATCACCTCCAGTCAGAATAAAACATCTCTGTTGTGTATCAAGATTCATCACCCAGCTGAGCTAGAATTCCCTGTTTGCTCTGAAATTGTGGTCTCCTACATGACAGTAAAATTTGTGAAGTCCCATCTCCAGGTTGCCCTGAAATTTATTAAATATTTTAGCCAGAAAGAAACATTAAGAAGGCCTACAGACTAGGAAGACAATTGAAAAACCTCTAAGAAAGGAAATATCTTATTAATTCATTAAGTCAAACTGCTTGTATCTACACTTGTATGACTAGAATTATGGTTCATTAACTTCATTTCTTTATATGAGTTAATTAGCTCAGAGGAGGCCAGAAATTAATTACCAGCTTATATAGTTTGTGCAGAATGGCATTCTGTTTATTTAGTTTCTCCTATTAACTTTTAATCTCTTCAAACAATAAAAGAGGTAATTAGTATTTTATAAACAAAAATGAATGCAACAAAGGCAAATAATTTGCCAAATAGTGTGGCTCCTGTGTGGAACCTGATAGTTGTGTGGTTCAAGTTACAGACCTTTTCACTGTTAAGTATAAGCAAAAGGAGATTGAACATATAGGTAGTCTTCAGGCAGGGCCATGCAATCCATCATGAAAGAAGAGCTACCTACTAATACCTCACGGAGCAGAAAAACGAGCCTTAAAAAGTTTCCAGCTGTTTGAAAATAATTGCCCATGTATTCAGCTACAGTAACAGTTGTAGCCAGCTTTTCTAAGGTATGGGAACAGAGCGGAACAAAGTGGGAAAACAAAAAGAAACCACTTTCATTCAGGTAAAAAGAGACACAACAAAGCATTTGAAGGAATATACAGGCACATAAATGAGTGTACTATCAATGCATACTATACAATTGTGATACAAATAAGATCAAAAGTCACCAGTGCCTAGTGTTTAACTAAGGTTTCTGCACTAACTATAACAGATACTAAATCTGTTTAGCAACTTATAAGACAAAACCTTGCATTTTGGGAACATATATTGAACTTTGCTTCATTTTTTCCCTCTCCAGAGACTGCCTATGTGACATTCTTTGTGACTTTTTGGTAATTTTAATAAGCACATGTTAAATGTACAAAGATACATTACAGAGTATATATTCATCACCATATTTTTTGTGTACATGACAAAATAAATGCAAATATGTGTCAAGCATGTTACTGAGGAAATATTTCAGGAAATTCTTGATGAGTGTTTAAGATTTTTATTAGCACTATTTATTCACTTCCCTACATCTGCAAAACCAGGTGCCCTGTCCAACTCTACAAAACCCAGAGAGAGCCATAAAAGCCCTCTTTAAAAAACCTAAAGCCACCATAACTTAAAGTCTGTAATCTCGAGCCATTCATGGACTAAAAAAACATTGTGGGTCTCACTGAAGAGTGAGCCCATGCTCTTCCTACTGGTATCCATTTAAAGTTCCAGTTATGTATTTCATACTGTAAGACTGAGAACTGTTAATGTTTCTATGTACAAAAAAGTGTTATAATCTTACCCTTTCTTAGCCTTTGGCTGTGTGCAATTTGTGGAAGCAAAAAGATAAAATATTGTGGGGTGGATTGTTTTGCCTGTATGAGGCTTCTTGAAGAGTGGTATGAGTCTCACAATAAATTGATTGCAAGACACTGGCTAGATGTCTTAGGCAGAGAGATATTTTTATAACATGGTTCTATAATTCACCACTTACCCATAACATTAACAGTCACTCCATAGAGAGCTGCTTTTGTATAAGGAAGGAAAAGTTACAATGAGTATATTAACTATTTACCAGTATGGCCTAATTATTTTTTTTTTCCTAGAATCAAATCATATTCATTAATATATTAATAAAATGGTACCCAGTACACTCTTTAAATGTTGATCATTTGAACCAGAATCCCCTGGGTAGTGGTGTTTAATTTATGTCATAAAAGCAACATAACAAAACCTTGTTGGAGTTGCCCAAATCCAAAACAACACAGCACAGGTCTTCCTCCAGCATAGTGGGGTAAGTTCAGGCTCAGCTGGAAACAACAGCAAAACCTTACTGACTGCAATGAGACAAGGGCTTCCCCCACTGAAATCCTACCCTTCAGAACTCTTTCCAGCCTCATCTAAGCTACGAAACAGCAGTGTCCTTTCTCATAGTGGGTCTTATTATTAGGTCAGCACATGATATAAACAAAGAAACATTTGGAATAAATCAAAGAAACCTTCTGCTAGAATTAGAAAACTTCCTTTAAATGGCAGAAAGATAACATCCAATAACCTTTATTCTTGCATAACTCTAAGAATAAAAGTCACAATAATTAATGCCATTTTGAAGGCTGTGGCAAGAAAGGATGAAATGGTACCTTTCTCCAACATGTAAGAGATTTTGAAAAGTGAAGGAATTTGAAAGGATTTCAAGGCATTCAAATGAGACCTGCAGCTGATTGTATCAATGCTTTATCAATGAAACACAGTATTACCCAGTATCTCTTCAGCATACACAGAGATCTTCATTGGAATTGTTTAAATCATTAAGATTAATTTTAGACTCTGACAAAGAATAGAATTTTCCTTTCTCTCTCTGTCTTGTATTTTATTCTTCTTTTGTCTTAAAATCCTCTTGATGTGAAACAGCTGCCATCTTCAACCTGATTAACAGATAGACATGGGTTCTTTATTGCCAGCATTAGCTTTACAGCACAAATCACACGGCTTCAAAAGGCTGGGGAAACGATCAAACTGCTCATGACTATTACAAACGAGTTTAAGCAATTCACCACTCCTAAATGGTGCTGCCTTTGCATGTGATTTTTCCCAGATAATTCCTGAATGTGCAGACATGCTGTGTCAAGTTGATTTCTACAGTTCTGACAACAAACAAAACTAAAGCTCTCATCTGAGCACAGTCCTGGACAACTTAACCTGATATATATGCTTTTTTTATTTTAATTTTCTCCTGTTATTTCCACCTAGAGACATCAGTAATATCTATGTGTATAGAGAGAGGTGAGAAGAAGGAAAGTGGTAACTTTTTAATTTTGCCATTAATTTTGATATTAATGGTAGAATGACATTGTCCTTATGGAGAAATAGAAATAAATAAATCTGATGTAGCTCAGGAACTTTAATATATTTGCTCAAATATTTCTGCTGCATTCAAAACAAATGAGAATTTTTTGAAGTTCTTTTGTTGTCAGTTCAACATTTTCTTTATTTACATCTTTATTTACAATTTCTACTTCCACTGCACTATTCATTACATCATTTCAGAAGGAATTTTATCTATTCCTAGGCTAACCTGAACATAATATGTTATATTCTTATAATTTATAAGAAATAGGAAGATTCTCATCCCTTCCACAACCTCATCTCCTTCTCTGATCCGTCTTCTTTCTCTCACTGTCTAATAAGAGAATTCTCCCACTGTCCTCACCCCCCACAGATACCTTGCAGATACTCAATACTTAACCTGCACTTGGTTTAGTAATCTCTACCTACTGCTTCAGGTACCCTTTCAGCTTGGCATCATCTACTGCATTTCAAGAACCCCAAATAACTCCCTTCTCTAGAGACCTATATGACTAAGTATTCAACGTAATTTTCTTATCTGAATATGAGTATTTCCTCTGACAAATTATATCTTTGAATACTCCCACCAGATACTCTTTCATTACTTACCCCCTTCTTGTTACATACTAGCTTTACAGCTCTAAATGGTCTTCCCAGACCTGGTCTCCTCCGACCTTCACTTCCTCATTCTTCCATGAACTTTTCACAAAAGATATTCTTGAACAAAGGGGCATCTTCCACTTCATGCTAGTTTACTTGAATTTAGGTGAACAGCTTGCTAATTTTAGTTTGTTTATTGTTTATTTCTTAAGACATTTTCCAAAGCTGGGATTTCCCTTTCTCTTTGCTTCTTTCCCTACATTTACCAAGTTATTTTGTAACTGACACCAACTTTCTCTTTGATAACAGATATCAGCATCTTCTCTCTGATCCTAGTGTTCCTGTGTCCCTGTTTCCTTTTCTTCTGCCGCACTGTTTGACCCTTGCCTTTCACTTCATCCTCTGCAGCTAATTCTTGCTGAAGCAAAGACCTTTTTCTTTGTTGAGACAGATGCATTTCAATTATTATCCTCAACTAGGAGCCTCTTTGTTCATCTAAAATTGTTTCAAAGTCCACCACAAGTTCTTCTTTGGAAACCAAGTTGCTTTGCTCTAGGAGGCTCCCAAACAACAGCTTCCCTCACATGTGACACTGACTTGCAATTTACTCTGCTGAACTACTTGAGAAGAAAATGTGACAAGACCATGATAAATATCTACATAGTATGGATATGCAAAGGCACTTCAATAATTTCTCCCTTGTGTATTATACAATGCTGCTTCTATGTTCCTCATCAGTCTTGAATTCAGTGCTATACCTATATTTTGACCTGTTATGATCCCATCTCCTTATGTACCCATGGCTCCCTTTTTTCTTTTACTACCTAGTTTCCTTATGATTCTTACTCATCCCTTTCAAACTTGCAGATTGATACTTTGCTGCTGCTTCTGCACTAAGTCTGCAACTGTCTAGCCAACATCCTCAGACTTACTGACTCCGTTCCTTTTTTAAATGTAGCAGTAACCCAATCTTTATCCAGCACACTGCAGCCCAGTTCTGCCTGCTTTTTGCTTACAATTTCCTATCCCTTATGCCCCTCCTAACCTTCTGTTCCTATCATTTTTCACTGCAACCTTTTATAGCTTTGTCCATTTTAGTGAATCTTTTGCAGGATATTGGTATGAATAACGAGATATAAAATTACAGTGTGCTCTACTGAGCATGACATAGGTCATCTTTCCTGCTTCCATGAAATCTGGTTACACATTTTGGACATTTCAGAAGCCTTCTCATCTTGATGCATATGAAGTTAACCTTTGTCACTCCTGCATTCATTTATTGACATGTCAACCCAGCTAAGCCATCTTTGAAAAGGGAAGTGAATATATAATGTTAGATATGAGACTTTCATGATGACAGGCAGCCTACTGAAGTATTTTCAAAGAGCATGATTTGCTTTCAAAATCTAACCTGCTCAACTGATTTTTTCTACTTCCTCTTTGTAAGATTTTTACAATGACCTGTTATTTTTACATGGTCTGTTCTTGCAAGTACATATTTGGTAGTCTCAATGAAAAACATATTTTCTGGGACCATCAAGCCCTTTCTAGATAGCAGCAGAAGAATTTGTTGCAACTTCTATAAAATACTTACACCATCTTTCCCCTGCAAGAATGTTTCTGCACTTATTTTAAATAAAGCCATATTTCCAGAGGCTTTTTTCTTCTGTTTTAAATCCCTCTTAAAAATTTCCTCACCATAAATCCACAAACTAAATGAAAGGACATTAATCCAGTCCATCCCTCCTCCTCCCTACATCCAACTGTCTCAAAAAAGTTTTTGTCTCCTCTTTCTTATGACTACATACCAGCATCCACGTGAAGTTCACATACCCATGGTGGTGTATATCTTGGCACCACTGTGAAGGAGAGGAAATGATCATTTTTCCTCCTCGTGCATTCTTACTATTGACCAAGGTTATTCTCTTTATCATGTGCAGATTTTATTGAGTGATGCCAAGTGAGATGAATAGAAGCAAATAATGACAGTGCTGCAGTGATGAAATGAGAGACAGAGGTCGTCTAGGTTTTATACTGAACAAATTGAGTCACATCCACTTCTCATCCATTATTTAGGGGTGATTGGGCAGGCTTGGCTTCTATAGATTTGATAATCATTCAGATGTCCATATTAAATATGTAACATAAATTTCTCATTTGGCTGTCGATGACTTGTCACCGCAAAACAACAATGCATAAAAAGGGCTTTAATGTATGGATTCTCAGAAATATTTGACATAAATAAATATGTAAAAGGCAGATAATAAAATCTGTTTCTGTCTGCCTGCCAGCTAGCCTTCATGTCAGACTGGACAGCCCCATCTAATACTGTGATTTTATGCAGCTGTATCCTATGAATATTGGCCTGCACACTAGAGATTAAAGCACAGCAGATGTTTCTCTGCAGGCTAACAAATATATCACCCCTGATAACGAATGACAAATGTTGTTCCATATTGTGTCAGACAAAACCAGGGCTCTTGTAAAACAAGTGTTACAGCTGGAATAGGATATTTTAACACAGTTACCTAAGGAGTAGACAAACAGACAGCCGCCTGCTCAAAAGCAGAATCCTAACCTGCAGACATGCAGCCATAGCAGCTATCAAGTGCTGGAGTTCAGGAAAAGAGAAAAAAACCCCTCCTAACAATAATATGAAATATTCAAGGCTTTCTCTGCATTATCATTAGATTTTTGTGTGTGATCTTGTCATGGATCATTTGTAGCTATCCACCACTGTTCCTCAGTCATAGTGATACAGAAGAGAGCAGGATTTGTTGTGGAAAAACGGAATGTGATGTTAGGAGACACAGAGAAAGTCATCCTGTTATAGTCCAAATGATGAATTTATTTGGTTTATTATCCTGCAAACTCATGCTATCCCAATGGCTTCCAAGAGGCTGAAAGATGGATGTAAGGAGATGAGGAAGGACAAAAATAGCCTGTGTATTATGAAATATTGCACTGGGCTAATTAGTGTACTGCATTGTTATTTATTACTGTTTTATTTGGGTCATTTTTCCCCCTTGTGCATATTAGCAATGTGTTAATGTCTGGTCAGCAGCATGCCTTAGCAGCATGTCTTGGCAGCATGGAGGTAATAGTAAGTTCTCCCTCTTTCCTATTTGTTAATTTGGTATCCTTTATCTTGTCCCTGGCAAAAATAAACCCTACAACCTTCACTGGAGACAAGGTGCTTGAAAACTCAGCAAGTAAGGAAGATAGGATCACATTCTGATCCTCAGAATATTTGGAAGTTTCAGCTGCTGTACTTTGTGAATGTATGCCATTAGCATTTTTTTCGTCAGCTTTGGAGTTGCCATTTGTCCACTGAATTGAGTACTAAAATAAATACAGTTTTACTGCCAGCAGAGACAATGGAGGAAAAAGGCAATACAGCAACATGGCAACTTTCAATCACTTCCTGGCTTGTTAATGAACTTCTTTTTCTCTTTTCTAACTGAGACTTTGCTTTTGAGCTACGGTGTTTTCCCCAAGCCATTTTATACAATGAGATGGTAACAGTTGTTTGTCTGATAAAGCACGTACTATTTAGAACACAGATGTTTGATTATTATTTATTTCTCTCTGAAGCCTGCTAATTCAGTCCCAAATGATCTTTTTTTTTCTTTTTGCTTAAATTTAATTTGGAATGTATGTTGTTGGTAAGTGACAGATAGTTTAATTATTAATAGGATCCCGCAATGCAATGCACCATAGTTTTAAAGTCATCTGGGGCCAAAACAACACTACTTCCTTCCTTCCTTATGCTTCTGGGATTCCTTGAAGAATGCAAAGGTAATTACAAAACTCATGACAAATCTGCATGTATTATGTCCTTTCCTCAACATTTGTGCTTGCCTATGGTTTTACAAAGTACCGTTCTTACTATGAAATGGTAATGAATCAGGAGAGACTTCTGCTATGGTTGCTTCCTTGGGAGAATGGACTATCTGGGGAACAAGGGGAGGGGGAGAGCAGAGGAAGAAAGAAAAGGAAGGAGGGGGTTGGGATGCTGAATACTGGTGCTGCAGTACATTATACTGAGACAAAGGTGGGTGCACTCAGCCCCCATAGAGGAGTGTGGCTCCGTGGGATCTGGCTGCTGTCACAGGGAATAATTAGTAACATGATCAAAATATGAACAAGAAAACAGGATTGAGGACATATCAGGGAAAAAAGTCTGAGGTACAAACTACTGAAACAATTGACGATTTCTCCATGCTTGGCATGTAGTAAACTCCTAGAGAGGTTTTTTACTGTGGTGATGGGTTACACTTCCTAAGATATTGAATGTCTTCCCTCCATAACTTCCTGGCACTCAGAATATTTCATATTTACGTGAAAGCTGTGCATCAATACAAATCAGGAGGGGAGATGCATTTGCATAGATTCTGCTTCTAGTGTATAATATGCTGCTAATATTGGGAAGACGCAGAGCTGCTCACAATGTAGCTTAAGTTTAGGTATGGGCCTAAATCTGGATTATGTCCTTGGACATTGGAGGCTTGTTCCAGATCCTAAATTGATCAATGCTTCCCAAAGCTTCCAAAAGAAGGAACATGGTTACACAGGGACTACCTTTCCAACTTCAGACGGGACTGTAAAAGCTGTGAATTTAAACAAATACTGAAGTCATTCTAAACAAGTTTCAAAATTAAATAAATGAAAGGCCTTACAATGGTAGGCATCATTTAACTGATCTGAGATTTTAGGTGTAGGTTTAATAGGCTGCAAAGATGAAGGACTGCAGTTGGAGAGTAAAAGGTGCTTTATCAACATGACCCAGATTAGATCATAGCTAAGAGGGCTGTCTTTAGGCAAATATGGTATAAAAACCAATATGGTGTAAAAGGAAAATATGGTATAAAAACCTACTCAGAAGACATAATGCTTTAACTGGTAAAACGTTAACAAACTTTTATATATTTTACTAATATGATTGAAACTATTGCTAATGTGTAAAATCCATTCCTGCAGAGACGCAACAATAGAATGCTACCAACAACAGTTTGATTTTTAAATATTACATCCCACCAGTTTAGCCATTCCACACTATTACTGATTTGCCACTGAAACCTCTGAAAAAATAGCATTAAACCAATGTGCAGTGATCAAAGAAGAAAATACAAATTCAGGTGAAGTTTTTTCCATCCTTCCTTTTCTTGCACATAAGACTACTTAACTCAGACAAAGGCCACTCAAACTATATTAAGAAAATTGTAACTATCTCAAAAATAATATCTAACCTTGTTTTAAAACAAAAGTTACTTATTTTGATGAGCAGGCGACCTCTGTAATTTTACTCAAGCTAAACAAAAACATGCCTCCTAAAGTCAACACTTTGACAGCCTTAGCACTTCTTAAATTGTTTTGGAAAAGTAGGGTTTACAATTATCAGTATCATAGGCATTTTTGAAAATGTCTCTTGCTGGTCTCTATTCTTTCTGAACAAAATGACTGGAAAACAATAGCCATATACTCATCAGTGAGGCTGACTGGGAAATAAACCTGACATAATGTGAAGAGCTTATTCTTCAAAATCTTGAATATTTACTTATTTATTTTTCAAAAGAAGCCAGCCAGTGCACAAAAAAGGAGACAGATACATTGGATAATATAACAGGTTATCAGTCTTACGTACTTTGATGCTTTCTAAATAATAGTAAAAAAACCCCAACCCAAAATATTATGGAAAATTTTACTGAAAAAAGGTGCCAAAATATGGTATCAAGTAGAACACAAGGGTAGCTATAGGTAGGTGTATATATATGGCTGAAGGAAAGTATCCAAAATAACTCTTAACTTGAAAATTAATATTGATTTAAGCTTTATATCTATTTTAGGTAAGAAATAATAGTCCCCTAATTAATAAATAATAATGCCTATTTGACCATAAAAGTCCTAAATTAATAACTGGGAAACTGGGGAGAACAAAGAGGAAAATAAAAAACTAAAAGAAAAACAAAAAGCTCCCAAAACTCAAACAAACAAAAATTAATCAGATTATCTTCAAATCTCTTAACGAATGTTTCCAAATCTCATGTCATTGCATCTTACTGTACTATTCCCTGAGATTCTATTTTGAAACTTCATTATTTTATTGTGGGAGCAAATGAACTCAAAACTCAGATCGGACAAAACTATTGAGTTGATTTCTGGGACAAATCACACAAAATCACAGGTTTCAAAATGTAATTGAGAAATGAGACTTCTTTCTAAGACCCTTGTCTCTCTTTTGCATTTTGCCATTCTTCTAAAGAGCCTCTCATACCTGTATTTCTTGAGAATTGCCCCAGGAGGAGAACCACATCCCAAACTGACAAACCAAAAGAACTGCAAAGGTGGCTGCATCTCTTACCAAGAAGCAGTCCAAGTTCCCATTTCCAGTCAGTGCTACAAATTCCCTTGACTGCTCTGGGGCTTTGACCCCCTTTTCTCACAAAGGGTTGTTTCACATCCAGCACTTCAGGAAAGGGCACCAGGTGCCACTCCTCCCACCACACAGCCCTTTTCTCTTCAGCATGATTCTGCCTTGAGGCTCCTCCCTGGGACTGCTCCCTTTCTGCTTAGTACATAATCGGCAGAAAGGCAGGTACAGTGCTCTCAGTTGTCAGGAGTGTGACTCTCCCTCATGGTCTGACTTCATTTGTAGGGCTTCTCTGCAGTGAAGTGATTTTTCTGCCTTGAAGGAAAACCTTGCATGTACTATTCAGCTGGGAGGGATTCCAAAGACAAAAATTTGTATTAGATGGGGCCAGATTACTTCCTATTATATAGTAAAGGCTGTCCCATGTCCCTGCATTTAGTACAAATGAACAGCATATTTTCTACAATGTGAGAGATGAAGAATTGTGATTACTGCTGAAAACCACATCAAACCATAGGGAAGTCTATGTAGAAAACAGAGGAAAGTGGCTGAGCTTCATTTTGGAATATTTACTTGTGCCCAAAGGCTGCAATTGGAACGATGAGACTTGGAAATTTATAATTCCCTATGAAGAATTCAGATGTTCTTTTTTATCTCAAAAGCTGCTTCAACATAATGATACCTGTAAGACAGCCCTTCCCCCTCACTCTCAAGTTTCATCTGCAACTTTTATGAACACAGAGCTTTATCCTCTAGCTATAATTAACTTAGATGCTTGGACACCTGGTAAGAGCTCTTCACTGCAGTGACAAAATTTATATATGGTTAAAAAAAAAAAATCCTGGTCGCAAATGCTTTTTTCCTCATAAGAAAACAAAACAGGACTAGTGGGAAAGAAGAGCCACTCAGCAGCAATTACATTAGATTCTCTGAAATGGAAACAATTAACAGTCAAGCACATGCCAAAATGGAGTTATACAGGCATTTTTTACTCTAAAAATAAAGAAAACTAGTGGTAATGATTAATATGCTTTTGCATTGTCTCTGAAAAGTACTTATTTTTAATAATAATCACATTTTTTGAGAGAAACAGCAGTGACTTATACTTTCGGGATTAAGATTATTGTATACAGCCCTTTATAGCTTCTGATTAAGTACATTACTTCCCTTTTAACAAGAGACACTATTCTCTCACCTCCTCTGGACTGACAGTAAAATCCACACATAAGTTTAAAAGATATTCTTTATGTATTTCTGTCAGTAGGAAAATTCATAAAGCTTCTTCTGATCTAACATCAGAGAGAATGTCATTGGGCTCTCATATTTCTACACACAAGGTTTTAAATGGACTGATTACATGTGCCCCATGTTTTGACAGTCCAACACTGTCTGGATACATAGAATTTACCATGAATGGATCTCCTGACCCTAGGCATGACTTCTGGACATGTTGGAGATACCATATCTGTTGAGATAATCTGCATATTCACAGTGACTACTGCTCTAGAACTTGCTGCCAGCGACTCAACAACTGCTAAAACTAGTGTGTGGAATGTCCACAAATCAATAAAGTGGCCAAAAATTCTCTTTTTCTACCCAGATAGAATTCATATTGGGAAATAGGACAGCTTGAGGAAATCCTGACTTCGGCAGCTGTAGTCGGTAGGAAGCATAAAGATGCAGAAGTGTTTTCCTTTCTCAAATCTACATGGCTGTACCACCCAGCCCTCTCTAATGATGTGATTTTGGGTTGAACAGGCCACTGAGAGCATGCTACTGATTGCTGTGGCTACAGAAATTGTTTAAGCAGATATCCATCACCTCGGATAGATACCTTATCCCAAGCACAGACTCACTCTCAGTGGACACTGAGCCATTTACCTCAGTAATGATGACTTTGAGGTTACTGTTGACTATATAATTGTCAGAGGAATAACACTATTACGGGACATGTCTTACAGAAATTACACATCTTAACCAGAAATTATCTGATAACTGTAGGATGTTCTTCTGAGACAGGTTCAAGTCAAGTCATTGTCAAGAATTTTGTGGTTTTATACTTGTCCTGTGGAAATATAACTAAAATGAAAGCAGAAGGATGTAAAGCCTAGGTATACAGAGGCATCAAGGCACTCATTGCAGAGAAATGCAGGGATTCTAATGGGCTGAACATGACGATGCAAACCATATTAGGGAAAGGGTACAATCAAATCAAATTTTTGCACCTATTAGAGATCAAAATATCTGTTGAGAGGCTATGAAACAGCATCTGAGACAGGACTTGTTTTTGTCTTAATAACCTCCTGCTGCTTAAAATGAATAAATATGAATGTCAACTAGTAAACAATAAACAGTTAAAAACAAAACAACAAAAAATGCCCCAAACAAACCTTATAGTCATATCACTTCCTCCAGCTGGAAAGAAATCAATACAAACACTCCTCTTTTGTCATACTGTCTAAATGTAATTGATGTACAGTAAACAAAACTGAATATAACCAAAGATGAGAAAAAACAAATTCACCCACAAACTTGGAAAATTTGTTTGAAGCTCATATTCAACCTTTTATGTTCTGCTGCTTAGCATCCCTCTCCTCCTACCCCAACCAATTAAGACAAACACTATATTTCTCCCCTCCTTTTTCGGTCAAAGAATCTTGGCACAACCAGCACAAACAAACTTTGCTAACAGCTTTAAACTTGGAAGGCCCGCTTTTTAAATATTTGCCGCTACATAATTGAAACAGCTGTTTTAATGAGATACCTACTGTCATCATTTTACCCTGGCTGAGCTGGGTGACAACAAAGCAGTAATAACGAATTCAATAATAATTAACTCGGGTCATCTGCTCATCTGTCATGGCTCATCAGCTTTAGGGAGAAAAATCCCAGTGAACTTCTCTCTTTTGTGAGCTTTCCAAAACTCTGCAATAAAATGCTTAGAGAGGACTCTAGGTAGCCCTTCAAAAGTTCTAAGCAAACTGGTAAGTAGGTTAATTAAATTTTATGCATGTTTAAATGCTAATGATTACATTCCTAACATTACAGTGTAATCTGTTATGGAATGATGTCATGCAAGCAGTGGTTTTTAGTGCCTAACACATTTCCATCCCGATGTGGAGTAGCTCTGGATCATTTGTCGGAGGGCAGGAAGTTGACAGTGGTGTTTTGGAGCCAGGTTTTACATTTAGATCCTCTCCCTCTCTGTTGAATGTTAAGCAGGGGAGTTACAGAAAGCCACTGATTTTATGCCTACTGCCACATCACAGAGGGTGATCCAACATACCCACGGCGTTTTCTTAGCTGCACAATAAATAAATAAATATAATAGCAATTCTGGGGAAAGCAGTAAGGATGGCATTACTCCCAAATTACTCTCTCCCCAAAAGAAAAAAAATATTTTGCGACTCACACTGAGGTAGGTTCTTTTCGTGATTTTTTTCTTTTCCCTTTTTCATGGAGATGAAAATAATTTTTCAGAGATCAAAAGTATTCTTCTAAGAGAAATCAAAGGCATTGGTGTGTGTGTTGTGTTTTTGGGGTTTTTTTTGTAAAATGATTTGAGGGTAAGAAATTAATATCTTTGAGCATGGATTTTTTTTTTTTTTTTCTTGAGGAAAAAGGCTGGTGCTTGCTTCTAGGACAGATTTTCTTTTGTTAACTTAATTTGCATCAACTTATGAATTCTTATTTTAATAAAGTTATGGGATAGCTGCTGCAAGCTTTTGAGCTCATTTTGTCATTTTGCTTTCAGTGAAACCTGACCACGTAAATAATTTAGGAGGTAGGTGTTTGTTGTTCCATTGGTAATCTCTCCCTGTATACCAAAAATTACAAAAATAATTTAAAAATCAAAAAAACCCAACTACAAAGAATTTAAATGGCACTAGCTTTTTTTTTTTTGTTGTGTCAGTAACACTATGATCAGTTCCATTTTGAGAAAGGGTTGTGCTGTACACTGATTTTAAAAGCAGCAGTAACAAACATCAGGTAAAACATCAGAATCCATCCAACATGCTGGCAGAAATCTCAGAACAACTTTCAGTGATGCAGTGTGACATGAAAGGTGAATTAACAAGTTATTATTATGGGATCACCACCACATATGTCATCTAATTAGACATCTAAGATTTTCAAAATCTCTGAATTTTTGAGGAAAAGCCTTTTAGTCTCATCTCACTTTCTGGATTTTTTGGCAAAACCTGATATAGTTAATTTTTTTTTTCTGCTGAAAACTAAACATATTCACTACTCAAGAATAACCATGTAAAATACATTATTTAGTTCCTATATGAATATTATTCCTAGGTATAATTATTAAATAAAAGGAGCAAGTTATTTACTTCTGAATAACGGCAAATAAACCTAGAGGAATAAGATCGTTTGACAAAAGACTGGGGAACACTAAAGAAATGTAGGGGAAAATGAATTTTGAAATCTGCCAATACGGATGCTTTGTTTTGTAAGTAAGAAACAGGGTTATTTTGTACTACTCATCTAAAGGACATAAATAGACTTAAATCACTAAATTGTGGTTGCAGATGTGATGCATATTTCCAGAACAAAGGCTTTGAAATTGACATGATGTCTTCATAGACTGAGGTACATTCAGTACCATGTAAATAAAAAATATGCTATGGGCAGGAGGCAGTAAACATGACCATGGTGTGTAAGGATATATTAAAAGCCTAACAGTAGATATTTTAAAATAAAATAATTTTATTTTCCAATATTGATTACAAAAAGCATTTTGAAGAACTACAGCACGAAACTAATAATGTAAATGTAAGCTTTACACTAAAAGTACTTTGTTGTGTATTTTATGCAAAATATTCACATAAAATATATTTATATTTTCCATTTTTCCCCCATATTTATTCAGTAGGTCATGGCACCAGAGAAGCACTGAAGAGAAAGAAAACTGTTTTCTTCCCATAATTCAAGATTACACACTGAGCGTATAGTAAATTTTGACTCCTGCATGGCACCCATGGGATCAAATTCTGCAGTTTTCAAAGCATTTTTTTTTCCTTAGGTACATTAAACTACTTTGCATAAAGTAAAATCTGTTGAAAAATTATCATTAGTTTGATACATTTTGTGAAAATTTACCAGCTTCAATGAAAACTCCAGTGTAAAAAAAGGTCTGTCTGTGGTGGAAAGGATGGTGTCAGTGGCTGAAGGCACACACCAGAAGTTACATGCAATGAGCCTGTTCTACTCTGCGTCTTCTGTTACAAACAGCTCATGTCAGTAATTACACTTTCGTGGGCTACAAGAAAGAACAACTCAAAAGTTCTTTGGGTAGCATATTACTTGAGGACTCATGGGTCTTAGCCTTTATTCTAAATCTAAGGCAACCATCACAGAGCTCAAGGGTTTCATCAAATGTCCTAGCTATATTGTATCTTTCTCTTCGCCCTCAAAATAACTCACAGTTTAGACGTAAGGGTTTCAGTTTCAAGTTTCTCTGAAGCAGATGCTGTGGTTTTCAGGGGTTTTTTTTGTATTGAATATGTACAAACTGATGCACAGCTGAAAGTTATTCAGTTGAATGGCTATAATCACATAAGGAGTCAGCAAAAATTCAGGGAAAGACACACATCATTCAGAAGACCCTCTTGCTTCTGGAAACACATTTACCAGTTCAGCATAGGTGCAATACACATTACTAATTGGGACCAACAGACCCACAAGAATTGACAGACAACTAATTACTTTCTTCTGCTTCTGCACTAGCTGCTCAGGAGGTGGGCTTTGCTTTGGGCGAAACACTCTGCTTTAGGTGTGGTTTCAGGCAAAATGAGTAGGCTGAAGTGCTCCTGACTGAGAGGTGGGTGTGGTTCAGAAGCTGGAGGAGAGAAGCTGTGGGACATTGAGAACGGGCAAATACACAACATGTGGGGCCTGACTGAAGTCTAGGTTCCATAGGAAGCTGAAACTCAAGAAAACACCCACCCAACTGAAATAGGTGGCAAAAGCACTGCTTCAAGTCTGTAAACAGTTTTTATGGCACAAAATCAGTGTATATCAGAGTTCTGCTCACATTTTTCAAATAATGGTGTTATTTGCACTCTTTGTTTTGTTTTTCATATCCACTGTTTTTTACTGTATTATGCCAGAGACAAGGGATCAAATGATACCTGGATATACTCGTGCAGTACGCTGATATTTTTAGCCTCTCTTGTGTGGCCAGCACATGAGAAAACAGATCCTATGTTTCAGGACTTACAAATGGAAACCCGAACTAACTCCCTTCTCCCTTCTCTTTTTCAGTCCCTTTCCTTCTGTGTAAACAAATTCAACGATCCGTGTTCATCCCTGATTCATTGGGGTTCATTGCCAGAGTCCTCAGTCCAACATAATGGTTTATGGTGTTAAAAGTTTTATAACTCTTGGGAAGGGCTTCTAAGTTTTATTTAGCCTAACCTTCTGCCTTGAGCATTCCCACAAAAATGACATGTAGGAAACTCTCATGTGGATAGTTGAATCAAGAAAAAAAGAGTCACAGTTTTACATACCTACATTTTTGAGAATAATTTTGACACAAAAATTGCCTCATACAAAATGTACTGTTGAACAGAATTTTCAAAAGAAAAAAAAAATCATTACACTTGCCTCTTGTCAATGTCTTTCTTTTTTCTCAGTCTAAAATATTGGTGTTATAACTAATTGACAAAAACACCCCAAACGTCTAGGTGAATTTTGTAAAGGAATTTTCACACTTATGGCACACTCTGGTGAAGAAACAATTCTACATACGTGAACACTATGGTGTATATAACCTGGAAATTACATTGTCAAGATTATTTCTAGTTTTAGTAATATTGTAAAATTAACTCAAACATCTATATACAAGCAGTATAAAAAAATAGATATTTGATAAAAAAATTAAGTAATGATCATGTAAAGTACTTATAATAACAATTACAATGAAGATCCTTGTTCTTATTTTGCATATATTTTATTATGGTTAGGATTTTGTGTGACATACTGTGCTCTGAGAAGGATCTATTTTCCATGCAGCAAGAGAGAAGAAAAGTTGTAAATACTGTTGCAGAAGACATGGCTGTGTATTGATGAGCTAAAGACTGACAACAGCTACAGCACTTGCATAACAGACAAGTACTCATAAAATTCACACTAGGGAAAAAAAAATTTGTTTTTCTAAATATAACATAGGAGTTTACAACTGGATAAAATATTCCACAGGTCTTCTAAAGGAAAGAGCCATGTGTAATGATTTCAGTACTACTGTCGACGTAGTGCCCATCTTCCCTTCTTGTAACTGAATGACGACTGCAGAAATCTTAAATAGGCTGGGGAAACTATAAACAAACAAACAAATACATAAAACTTTGAGTGTAGTTACAGGGGTGTAATTTCCTATGTCCAAATTTACGGCATTTCTCACGTGAAAGCAATTGCTCAGATGGTGCTTGAACTAAATATATCCTGTTTTTCATGGCTTTTGCATAGCTCCCATACAGACACTGAAGGCAGCTTACTTTTAAACAGCTCAGAGCATGAAAAATCACTGCACAGAAATACCTCATTCATGTTCAATACTGATTAACTTCTTGAGAGCTTACAATTTCCCTTGTTATTCCAAAGGGTGCAGGTTTGATTTCTGCAAGTCTGGTGGCAGAAGTCAATCTGTTTCTTAGTGCATTTAATAATTTCTAAGCCCCACAAATTTTGGACCCATTTCCACATATCCAAGAGAAATGTTGACAAAGCTTGAACTGTTTTTAGTCTCTTGAAGGAGGAACTTCCATGTCACACATGCTCACTTTCCTTTTCGCTCTGACTTTTCTACACCTCAGAAACTGTGGGAGTGCTTCTTTGAGAACAGATTTATTTCTGTGTACAGATACAGGTGGACTGCAAGTCCAGTGTGCCATCTACACCTCATGCAGGAGCCAGGAGCCAGTGGTGCTGTAAAGTGCTGTAAGCCTGTGAAGGCCGGGTTCCTCAGCCTTATCTCACCATCACAGCCTCTGGCTCTTACTAAAAGTTTCTTTTATGGTTTCTTTTATGATCTCTGGAGACTGGAAAGAAAAGTCTTTCCAATATTCATACACAAAGTTATTCTATGTAAAAGGGATAAAATCCAAAGCACGGAACTCAGTGTGAAGCTTTGCTGTTCGATTAAAAGCAATGCCCGTTTCTTGGTCTGGGTGGGCAAAGCGTGGAAGTATTTTCAAGTGCCAGACATAATTTTAATTTCTCTTACATATGCATAAACAATGGAAAGCTTTCCTATGAAAATGAACAAAATATCAATTTGTTACACAAGTTTTCCAGTTCCTGGGGTTTTATATCCCCAAATTTATTACATTTACAAAACAAGAAATCCTGTTTCTATCAAGTGGGGCAAGACCGTATTAAACTTGGAAATTGACTTTGCAATATTTTAAATATCAAAAGTTTTCCATTTATTTTTACATCTTATTTATCTAATATTACATAGATTTTGTTATTTTGTCACATCTGTTTCACTCTATGAAATACCATGAATACTGGTATTTTGTAATTGAAAGTCATAGGAACAGATGACACACAATGCTGAGGAAAAACTTTTTTTCCCCTTAGACTAAAAGATAACTTTTTATTCAGATTGTAAGAACAGAATTTAATACTTGATAACTTTTAAGAAATACAGTTTACTGAGTTGTCTAATTCTTAATTTATTAAAGTTCTGAGTTTTAGAAAATCATTTAATATGTTAATAGGAGACTTCTCTTTGCAATAGTATGAATAAATATTATTTTTTCATATATGGAGCTATAAATCATATTTCCCGTACTCATTAAACATAATAAGAAATGTTGTATATCGTGGCTCTGGAAAGGGAGTTGTTGCTTGATATTTGTGACCTAGAGATAAGGGGGCAGAGGGAGAGAAACAAGGAGATGGTAGGTTCTTGAGAAGTCTTTCACCTTGAAACACTGACCATAACTGAAAGAGCAATGAGTTCACTCCCCCTTCTGGGGAAGCCTTCTGTTGTCAGTGTCCTACATCACCAGTTGTTCCAAGTTCAAATACGTAGCTCTGTGTAAATGGAATAATCCAACGAGAAAGACAGGTGCTTTCTGAAAGAAGTTAACGAGTCAAAACTCTGCCTCAGTTGGACAATCTTACCAACATTTTGATTCCCTCCCACATGTGGTGAGCAACAACATAATTAGATTCACTTCTAAAATTTATTTAATACAATTTGACAATCCATTCTTGTCCAGCCAGTGCACTTATGCCTGTGATTAATTTTAATGAGATTTCATGCACTAAAAATAGCCTTTTCAAGCTATATATTTTACATTGTTGAGGTCTGACAGATTTGCAAAGGTATTTAGAAGCTGAAAAAAGCGCCAAGGGATCTTGACAACTGGAATTAGATATGAGACAGGTGAGTCAAGACTTTATGCAAAAATAGGCCCATCAATGGCTGAAGATGCTCATTAAAAAAACAAAAACAAAACAAAATTTATAAAAACACCAAAAAAACCCCAAAGCAGAAGTAGTGGAAGAATAAATGATTAGTTGGTTGTATAATCTGAATTATGATCATGCAGATCTGGGCACCAAAAGTATGACAGAAGTTAACCACAAAAAAAATCCTGCTTTCCTACTATCTTCTAGCAATTTGCATGCCATGAGGTTTGCTTTTATAGAAAACACCAAGAGTAAATATTAGTAAAATTCAGGCTGCAGAACTGACACAAATACCTGAAAAGATGCGGAAGCACTGGATATTCTACATAAGTAAATAAATAACTACATTTACATACACATAAAACCTGCTTACCTGTCCATGATGCATTAATTTCTTATAAACTTGTATGTGGGACTGGAAATTCTTTAAAAATTAACATTTTTGAGATGTTTTATTTTCAGTATTACACAGCTGAACATCTAGACTCATATAATATTGACTATTGACCTTAACTAGCTAATCTGCTGAGTCTGTTTGGAATGCTAAAAGTTTAGCACGTTTATAAATTTGTTTTAGGATGAGCATCATTAATACAAGGCGATCAATAAATATTCAGTGTTCAGTATGTTCCTCCATGTCCTCTTTATTATAATGATTAAACTTGACCACAAATGTATTTTTGAGCTTTTAGCATAGAAGATGCATGCAAGTTTTCAAAGTGAAGCTGGAAATTTTAAGTTGCAAGCAGATAGAAGGGCTGTCTAAGCAAGGACTTTGGGTTTTATCTAATCAATTAGATAAGATCTCTTTATCAATGGGACAACTTGCATGGACTGGACAGAGTTTGGGATAAGCCATGTGAAGGAGAGGATGATATTTGTGTAAGGGAGGAAGCCAAGGAGAAAAGAAATGATGAATCAGAGATGTGACCTGGAAGCTTGCTAGATGAGTAAGAGGAGCAGGCAAGTTATGGTATAATATACTCAGTGGAATAACTGGAAGGAATTAAAAAAGGGCTACTTGGGACAAGAAGACTACATGAGGGTGAAGGGCACGAAGCCTGAGATTGATTGTAATTATAAAAAAGAGTGAGAAACCATTGAGAGACACACAAAATGTGGAAAGGACAGGTCAGAAGGGTGAGACAAAAGGGATCACACTTCAAGGGCAGGTGAGAGAATTCCTCTCTACACCTCATTTCCAAATCTGCAGAACGAAGTGGAAGCTCTCTGAGTCACATCATGCCAATACAAACATTCTTGAGAAACCAATCCTGCTCTAGTGCTAATTAAAACAAATAATAAATTACTAAGAAATTTTTACTAATGCCTGAAACTTAGATGCAATTAGTGTAGAAATTCTGTCCTGCTGAAGACCAGTGTTTTGTTATAGTAATACAAGACAAAATGTTTTGATTTTGATTCCAAATTTTAATTTTACATATAATCTGCTTAAAATAATATGAAGTTTTCAAGTTTCAATTTTCAAAGGAGTTAAACTTATAAATAATGTCTCTCTGTGCAAATATAATTCAGCTTCCTTGCATGTGTGAGGAGTTGGTATATCCATTTATTGCTCTTTCTTCTGCACCTTGCCTTCTGAATCAGGGGGAATGTGATGGAAAAGGCTGCCTTCTCACTTTTGATGTTTCTGGATGAGAAGATCATCTCTCATGTGTAAATCGAGTACTACCAAATAGTGTGGCTACACTTTCCACGTGATGCAAGCCAAGTCCTTCGAAGTGCAAACTCAGAGGAGACATTAAAGGTATTGGCCTTTTCGGAGGACAGCCTGAAAGTGTGAATAATGGGACCCGTAAATACATCATGGACAAGAGATACTCTGTGTCCTGTAGTCTGAGTGCTCACTCTTACAACCCGAATCACTAATCTTCAGTATTTTAACCTTGTCTCTCTGTCAAATGTTATTTGTAGTGGGAGTAGGGCAGACTCTAGTCATCTGAGTCATTTTTGCCTGATGGAAGAAAGTCTGTGTTTCACAGCATTTGTAATCTAGCACCTAAATTTACATGATTTTTTAACTTTTAGAAGCCCAGAGTCATAACTGATAACAAATTTAACTGTAAGCAAAATAATAAAGAAAAAAGGAGTGAACTTTAACTAACAAACTGTTCACAGATGTATTTTGATGCATACTTGGAATTTCTCTTTAATTTTTTTTCACCTATTCATCAGATTTTTTCTTTTGTATGTTATAAACTCTTAGAAGCTTATAGAGGCTTGAATTAATTTTAAACAGGAAGACACAATCCATACAAGGACAGAATTTCTGCTTAAGTTCTGTGCTTGTTTTACCACCTGAACTTTCTAGTCCATGTCTTAGAACTGCTTCACAATAAACTAAATTCCATTTTTTTCGTTGATTAACCTTATCTTAAAAAGTCCAAATAAACAATTGCTTTGAGTGAGACAGTACAAATTATGTTGACCGAACTTTAAGCTGGCACCTGGAAGCGGCAGAAGCCAGACTGAAAAGGCCTAAGTTACTTTAAAAAAATCTTCTTTTATTTATTTGTTTTTTTATTTATTTATTTGTTTGTTTCCATTTTTTAGGTTATGAGTTATATGCTTTTTAAAAAAATAATACGGAAACACTTATCCCGACTGAATTCAGATGCAAACAGATGTGCATGGGTGGTAGAAGAGGGGACAAGGTTCCTAGAAAGATGACAGATTCATCGTGTGCACCTGCAGCAATGCAGTTTAGATGGCCTTACCTTGACTGCAGCTGGAACTGGAAATGATATGAGCTTCTTTAGGTACATCAGGAGACTAAAGAAAACCTGGGCCCACTAAACAATGTGGAGCCACTAAAACAGTGTGTCACATGGAAAAACTTGAGAGTTCCTCTGTGCCGGGGGGTGGGTGGTGCATCTGCTTTTAGGCCTCCCACATCTCTTGTGGCAGAGTTCAAGACTATAGAACTATAATCTGCAGTAGAGGATGACCAGGTTTGGGACTACTCTGTAAACTGAGCATATCCATAAGGCTGGATGAGATGCATCCACCAAGGCTGAGGCAACCTCCCAGTGCCTTTGCAAAGGCATTCTCCATCTTTACAGAGAGGTGGTGACTTTATATAGAGATGAGACAAATATTACATCCAGCTTTAAGGCAGAAAGGCAAAACCAGGGAATGGCAAGCCATAAAGCCTTCATCTTGGAAAGACTGTGGAGGAGGCCCTCATGACAGCTGTGTTCAGGCACCTGAAGGGCAAGGGAGAACTGGGAACAGTTAGCATTTATTAGTATGGGCAAATCATACTTGACCAACCTGGTTGTCTTCTCTGGCTCAATCTGTGGATAGGGAGAGGAAGGCAGTAGTTGTGTATCTTGAATTTAGCCAGGCTTTTGACACAGTGTCCTTCTAGCTGAACTGGGAAGGGGATGGAAAATTGTCTCAGACATCAGGATCAAAAGGTCAAAAGGATCAAAATTACCAATAATTCAGAGTATAATTGGTGTCTGGGTGATAGTGGCGCTCTTCAGGCATCTGTACTGGAACTGATGCTGCTTAATGTCTTCACCTGTGACGTGGTCAGCAGGATAGACCACACCTTCAGAAACTGCATAAAAGGTTTCAGATCAAGGAGAATGGTCCTGGAGGATAGGAGTGCCTTCAAGACAGGCTGTGACAAGAAGGAAGAATGGAGCTATGTGAACTTCACTGAGTTCAAGAAGGAGGAAGTCCTGCACCTGGGACAGACTCTCTCTGGGCAACACCCCATTCTGGGTGCAGGCTGGCTAGAAAACAGCTTTGCAGAAAATAATGTGAAGGTCCTGAGAAGCAAACTGAACATGATTTCTTTTCTCAAGGGAGGGAAGAGATCCATAACATATTGGGATACATTATCAAAAGAATAGTCAGCAACTCAAAGGAATTGTAGCAAGGAATTCCTTTGCAACTCAAAGGAATTGTATCCATTTAGACATAAGCAAAAAAAATTACACTCTGATAGGTGTTAGACAGTGGCATAGGTTGCCCTAGGAAGCTGTGAAAGCATCATCTCAAAAGATATTTAAAATTTGATTATATGGGGCCATGGCAAATAAGATATAACTTGGGAGTTAGCCCTGCTTTGGGCAGGAGGGTGGACTAAATACCTTCAGAGATGAAGAAGTTTAAATTCTCAGTCTCAGTCATGGAATCACCAAATCACAGAATGGTTAAGATTTGAAGGGACCACTGGAGGCTGTCTAGAGCCATCTCCCTGCACAAGCAGGATCCTCTAGAGTACATTACTCAGGAATGTGTCCAGACAACTTTTGATTATCTCCAGTAACGGAGACTGCATAACCTCTCTGGGCAGCCTGTTCCAGTGCTTGGTCACTCACACAGTAAAGAAGTTCTTCCTTCTGTTCAGGTGGAACTTGCTGTGCATAATTTTCTGCCCATTGCCCCTTGCTATGTCCTATTGCTTTGGCATCTCTGAGAAGAGCCTGGATCTCTCTTCTTGGTACCCTCCCTTCAAATACTTACACACACTGGTGAGGTCCCCTCTCAGTTGTCTCTTCTCAGGGCTGAACAGGCCCAGCTCCCTCAGCCTGTCCTCACAAGAGAGATGCTTCAGTCCCTTAATCATCTTCATAGCTCTCTGACGGACTCGCTCCAGGAGCTCCCCCCAGAACCGGACACAGTGGTCCAGGTGAGGCTTCACAAAAAAATTATTCTTAAAGATCAAAATGTAATTATTTTTTTTAACCCTTAACTGTCCAGATATTGAGCTTTTAATTCTGAACTGCCATGAGGTACATTTGGTGCACCTCAAGAAGTTCCATGTGTGAGGGTTTAAAGCAATCTAAAGTAAAAAATACCATTTTCAAACTAGCTTGTGTTTTTGTGGTCTCAAAGTAGACCATATTTTGCATCAACCTAGCTGCCGGGAGAACAAGTAGTGGTGAGCTACATCCAGTATAGCTCCACAACCAGAAAAAATACAGTCACACTGATTCACATCTGTACCAGAGTTAAGTAGCCCCGAATAAGAAGATTGCAGCTTAATTCAACCTGAGTGCTATCTTAACACAGTGAAAAAGCCGCTGGGATTTCAGGCCGTGTCCCTGCCATGGTGCCACACTATATATGCAGTGTAGTGTTATAGGGAGACCACACCACACAATTACAGAACTTTCTAATGGCTGTGACAGATGAAATTATGTTTTCCTCATCCAGGAAAAGAAATATGTAAGGGAGCTGAACTTCAGTGCTTCCTAATTTTTTCAGAAAAGCTCTATTGATTTAGTGGATAAGCCAACACTATGTTTTAAACTACAGGAGAAATATGCACATACTTGATTTCTTTTCCAGTAGGAAAGTCGTATAGGATTAATTGCAATATTTACTTCAAGCCCATCAATAGCAAAATCAGGACTGTAGCTGTAGATAATAAATTCGTGCTTATTCCTGGGAAGATATATCTGATAAATGAAAGCAGAGCTAGGGGTTTAACTGGAAGATGTTTGGCTAAAACTATTACATTTTTCAAGAAATTTCAGCTTTCAATTTTTCCTAGCATGGCAGAGAAGAGAATAAAGATAACTCTAAACCTTTAAATGCATCTCAATGTACTTGAAACAACTGGATTACGATATACAGTGTGAAATAAATTGAAACATTAACATGGAATATGAAATGCCATTGCCAATAATATAGCTAATAACCACAGTGAGAGGGAAAATGGTCTTCTGATGTGTGAGACTTTCTCAGATTTCTGTGCTTTGTCATACGCACACAGGATAAGAAGTTGAATTCTCAAAAATAGGGCATGAGAAAAAAAATCAGCTTCAGGTAACAGCCAACTTAAGTATTTTTCCCAATAATGTTCAAAAGTTGCACTTTAATTTTGGCCATTTTTGAGTATATTCTAATGGAATTTAGATGTCAAAATGGGTAGTTTATATTTTCAAAAATTACAGAAGGAAACAATATGAATAATTTCAAAGCCATCCCTCTCCCAATAATACATGCGTATATTTGTTTGCTTAATTTTATTTTTTTTTTTTTAAATAATGCCAAGGCTTTCCAGAAAGAAGTTTTGAATTTGAAGGACAAATGCATTTCAACAACACTATCAACATATTCTGCTTATTTGAGAAAAAAAAAATCTGCTTTTTTTCTATTGCTAGCAGTAGGGCCAGTGAATCTCAGGTCTCTATTGTTTTTGCGTTCTATGGGGGATTTTAATCTTTGAATAACATTGGTCATCAGCTATAACATATATGAATTAATCACCTTATTTATATAACTGCATACTTTCATTATACCTCTAAAGGAAATTAAATTAATTTAACCTGTTTCAGCATTTACAACTGTGTTCTTGAAGAAATTTGATTGTGAGTTTCAAAGTTCAAAAAGGTTTGTTTTGGATA
Source organism: Platysteira castanea (assembly GCA_013397175.1). Lineage (NCBI taxonomy): Eukaryota > Metazoa > Chordata > Aves > Passeriformes > Platysteira > Platysteira castanea. Next base: position 251,402 of record VYXC01004309.1, on the reverse strand, counting down.
TTTGGTTTGTTCTATTTAAAGACAGAGACACAAACAAATTCATCTGAAAAAAAGTTTAAATTTGCCATTCTTTTATGAGTTCTGCAACCATTTTGTGTAAACTTATATGTTTCACCAACAGATGACAAGTTAGGCTTGGAAAGTAAACTCTTTTTCTTCATGCTAATATTTCCAAAACCAAAAAGGGAAATGCAGTTGCATTTGCTTTCTCTGTTTTGATGATAGTCTAGTGCAAAAGAAATTTGGAATTAGAATCTCTGGTGTGACCAGCTCTGTACACAAATTAATGAAGAGAACAAAGAAGATATGAGCTAATCTCACTTCGTAGCCTAGCGTGCCATCATCACTGAGATGATCCTATTTGTACTTATAATAAAAGAGATAGTCAAATGCAAATTCCTTAAAGGAAAATGAAACCTTCTCGGTATTCTTATCTGCCACTGTTAGCATTTTCTTAGCTTTCCTCCTTTCAGAACGGTCCATAGTAAACTATCAGAAAATGAGTAAAGACAATGCCTAAATTTCATGCATACTTGCATAGACCAAAGACATTATCATTGTGGTACAGAATGGGATTGGAAAAATATGCAGCCCTTCGAAATGGATTAAATGCACATACATTTTGTAATGAGTGACTGTAATGAAAGTCAAATGAATTATAATAAAATATAGAGTTTTAAAAAAGAAAACTACTCAATGCATAATGTTGCTGAGAAAACATTTAACAGTTTTTCACTGCACGCTATTGTCAAAGTAAATAACTACCAAAGACAAACTTACAAAGTGGTTTTAACTCTAATGTGATGCAGAAAGTCAGTCATTTAATTTGTTAATTAGTATTATGCCAGAAACTATCTATTCAATATGAAGCAAATATGTTTACAATCTTATCTGCCATCTGTTTAATAGATGGGAGAATACTTAGAGCCGGGATTCTCAAAGAGGGCTGTTGAAATTTTGTTCTACAATTAGTGGAGCAGATTTTTTAATTCTAAAGGAGTTTTTCATGCTCAGGGAGCACCTCTGTGAAGAAAACTACATCACAATGCTGCTGTTCAAGATTAGTGATTGCTCATAGCTGCTTCTGGCAGATGCTTCCAAAATGCAGAAATACATATATATTTTAAGACATACATATTTTTTTTTTGTTAAAAAAAGAGGAAAAAAAAATATAATGCATCATTGGATCCAGAAGATTAAAGCAGGTTTTGTGAGGAGGTTTCTATGACCAATTTTCATGGCAGCACAATATATAGGTCTGAGTATTTTCAGCACTCTTCATATCTTTCTGTAATCAGCAATTTTGCGAGCTTTCTTACAAGGAAGCCCACAATTATGCAGTACACTAGCCGTTAAAGTGAATTCTCAAGGTGCTTTTTAAGCTGCATATTAAGAATGGGTATTAAATCATCATCCAGGAGGTGGATGAAAATAAAAGCCTAGATAAGAGAGCATTCTTCATAGGATTACAACTTCTTTCTTTGCCTTGTATTTTAATTTTGAGAAGGGCTATATTATTGCCTAATATTGGCAAATATTTTGTTATTATCTATTAGAAGCCAAATTTAGCCCAGAAAGGTTTTTCTTTTCTGAAAATTAAAAATATTTTCCTGTTTAGTTTTTAAAGATCAAAAATGAGGCTTGAGAAAAATACTAACATTAATTTTTAAACATAGGATTTATAGCTTTAATAATTTTAATTCTAATGTCAGTGATTTGACAAGACTGACTTTTTAGATGTAATTGATTTTAGTGAGTATGAATGAAAACATCTATTTGACATCAAAGGTGAGAGACACATTTTTAATGTAATGCTAAACTTTATCATGATTCAAGGATTTTTATATCTCTCAGCAAACTTGATACCAGGCAAATTTTCCAAGTGGGTATGGGATAAATGTAAATTATTTTCATAATGAAGCTGAACATTTTTACATTTCTTGGAATTTTTCAGTTTATAAATGGCTGCTTTTAAGTGTATATTTATAGGTGAGTATTTGTAAGTGCAAAATAGTTACAGCTGCACAAATAAAATATGATGCTTACAATGTAGTAACCAAAACAAATAAAAATTTCTGAGCAAAGGTGTGCTCCTTACCAGAATGCAGAATGTTTTCAAAAAGCCTTCTTGAAAATTGTTTCTACTTTATTTTCAATAGAAGTGATTTTGCTAACTTTCTTTGCCTACCTACTGAAAGCGACAACTTTCCGTGCCGGATTTATTTACACTCCCTTGTGTACATCTTAGTTTCCAGATACATTTGAGATTTTATGCAGTCATGCGTCAACAAGTGAGAGGGTGCCACAAAGAACGGTAAAGATTTTGTTGGTTCACTGTCTTCCGTGGGACAGCAACACTTGAGATTTGAGCCCTAAGTCTCAGCTTTGCATAGCACACTGGTCTTCCTCAATGAAGAAGTACAGTGTAGCAGTCTGTTTATGTCAAATGGAAATATTTCTCCTCTTCATTTTCAGGCAGCAGGTAAGAGTATTTCCCTTAAAACTGATCTCTCCCTCACTGCCCCTGCCCCCTGAGATAATAACAATTAATTTGTGGAGAAATTTGAAGCATAGCATCAGTTTCAAAAGGGCATTCTGAATTTTAAAGATATTATCAGTTTTTACATTGCTGTTGTACAGAACTGACCTCTTAAGCTGCATATCCTGAAGCAGCTTGGTGAAGGGGGGAGAAGAAGGAAAGCTTTTCTGAGCCCAGGGACCCCGCTATGTAAACAACATCCTTTGTAGCATGCCCAGCTTACTCTCTTGACATTATTTTTGTGATACCCTTATGCGACAAGAGAAGAACTGGGTGGGGAGATCCAGCTAGTTTAGTGTAACAGGATTTTGACCCTAGTGCTTCCTCAGCAGTGAATGTTTAACCCCAAGAATATCTGCAGCTGCTAAATATATGTATTTATAGAAAACGAAACAACAGCAACTGGTTAGGTCAGGAACTTGGCATCTGTGATTTGGCTGCAAAGACTTTAATATGCACACTCCATCCGTTCTACCTCTCCTCCTTTTCCCTTCTTCCCCCCAAATTAATTGCATTTCTAGCTAACAAGGTTTAGTTACAGAGGCACCTGACTCCTTCAAACCTTTTGGACACAATACAAAAGTCCAGTAGTAGACATTACAGGATTAAATCCATTGTAACATTCTAAAAATCAATTCATCTGTTCCTAATAGTGTTTCAATAGTATCCTAGTAACCTTTTCTGTGAAGCTTCATATGGTCTGTATTTGCAAACACTATTAAAAAAAGGCCTTCTTGCTTTCAAAAAAAAAAAAGGCTAAATCTCTTCACTGAGCTGCTGGAGAGGTGCAGACTCCAATGTGGGCAAGTGTATTTGCCAACATGCCATATGGGAGCCATGGTTGGGACTTTTTTTCCCCTAGAATAATTAAATGTTGATGGCAGAGTTCAAATGGATCATTAAAATTCAAAAGTGTAAGAAACAGATTTTTTCTTATGTTGCTGAACGCTCCAGAGGGCTGAATAGCTAGCAGAAGTGAGGCAGGCTGCAGCAGTGATCAGCGTGTGCTGTGATGGTACTAATTTGATCATAATATAGTCATCTCTGAAGATTACAGCTATTCAATTAAATATTCTAATTAACCTGAAGTATTAGGCAAATGATACTAATTACAAATATTCTCCTGAGATTCACAGCAATGAAAATCCCACTTGCAACTGATACTTCTAGCCAATGTTTCGTAACACAATGTCCTATATCATAGGCTTTCAGAATATTAAAATGCAGTTAATTTGCCTAAACCTCATTTGTTTAATGGCATTAGCATTTTGTTTGAAATTGTAATAAACGTACATCCCGCTTTCAAGTAAAATTTAAAATGAGTGTACTCTTGGGGTAACTTAAGATTCCTGTTTACAGACCTAGCACTTTATTCAGTAAGCGGAACAGTTTGAGCTTAACTTTCAGCCATTAAACATATTGAAATTGTTTAAAAATGCTAATAATTTGTCTTTTCAAATAAGAAAAAAAAAAGGATATTTTGCAGTAAAATTTCATGATGTTACCCATGTGACCAGTTTCCTACTGTGAGGGCCCCAATGCTTGAACTTGCCTTGTAGTTTTTTAGTAGAATGTTTGTCTTTTGTAGGTTGTTGGTTTCTGTTTGCTTTTTTTAACTCCCTCTCCAGACAAAGCCACAGGGACCTTCTTTCTTCATTTTCTGCCTTTCCCTCTGTGCTCCCTTTCACAATGCACGTGGACTCCAGGTTGGGGGTGTCGTGGCTTTTGGGGGCTCTGATTCCTGCTTGGTGCTCCTGCACACCTTTCACTGGAGTGCTCTTCCCAAGTCGTTTGCAGGGATAGCCCAGCTGTTTTACCTATTACTGCAACGAGAGCATAACCTGGTTGTCTGTATGAGTTAGGCAGAATGTTACTTGGAAAATACAGCACAAAGTAGAGCTCTTGGCTAAAAAAACCACAAAAAAAAACCCCCGGGGCTCCTGACTACCTTTTGTGGTGAGTTTGTTCATTTGTTTGTTTTGTCGTGGCATGAATGGGGAAGACAGACATTACCCACCAACATAAGTGGCTACTTAAAAAATAATCAGTTTGTAACAGTTATAGAAACAGAACATACAGCACGTTTCAAGTGCTGTTTATGAGCCTCTTTTGTGCCCATCACCTTGTTAGAAGGGTAAAGGAATAGGAATGTTTCTGGCTTTCCATATATTGCCTGTTGATTCCATATGAATATAGTTTTTAAAGTAAAGAGATCACAAAAAATCACTTCCTAAATTTAATTTATTACATTATATTATACTAATACTGTTGCAAAGCTTTATAAAGGTTTAACTGATATGACCAATGTCTTACTGTGATTATATTCCCCTTCCTCAGATCCTAATGTACTTGTCTGAAGGAGAATATAAATGCTAATCCTCTACCTGGTACCTCAGCCTGTGAGGGATTGCCAAGGGCTAAAGGCAAGCAAACAAAAAGATTTTCAGAATTTCAGGATTTTCAGAATCACACTATTGAACTACAGCAGTGCAAACAAAGCTAAAGCAATTTTACAGTATGAGTGACTGTAATTTTCATGTTGCAGTTGGCCAAAGTATAGTTCAGTGTTTGTACTGGAAACACTGGAAGAATTTGCAGCAGAGCAGACCTTTCCATGACACTTTCCGAAATATAAAGAAATGCAAGTACTACTTCTCTTCAGATCTCAGAAAATTTAGAACAATTTGCTCCTGAAACACACTGAAATCATTGGACCTAAACTTGAAGAAGAGGGAGACTGCAGAGGTGGCATCATGCTGCCATATGACCTTTCACAGAGCAGGAAGGAGACACAAGGGAGCACATAGTAAACTTGGGATAAAAGAAAATCCTGGGCAGACTGTGTGAAGCCCTTGAGAGACATGTAAGGACTGCGGGTTTTGTTTGGTTGCTTGATTTTGATGCTTTTCTTTGGTTGCTTTCTTTTAACCCTTACTTAGCTGGTTTTCCATTTGTGCTGTTAGAGCTTGTTGAAATGATTAAATACCCCTCCCTTTCCTCACAGAATTAATTGAGGGTTTACGACACTTTATTCTGACTTGGAATCAGCTGATAACTTGCAACTCTCCTTAGGGCAAGCATATACATTAGGGTGCTCTATGATTTTGGAATAGGATATCAAATGCATTTAATCAATTTGTATTAAGTCAGATCCATGTCTATATAGCAGAAATCTCTATTTAGAAGCGTACTTTTACTGGACTTAGCTTAAGAAAGTTTTGTAGAAGCATGCAGAGGTGTAAAAAGAGCAGAGAAGATCCAAGCAGAGTTACATGCTTTCATCTGTTCCCCTTTTTGTTGTGTGCTGTGTAGGACCGGACACATCCACTGACATGGAGCAGCAGCAGAGGGAGAGGTGTGACTCACAGGGAGTGAAGCAGGGCGCTGCATGTCTACCTGACTTAGTGAGTGCTCTCACTGAGCCTGCTCAAATGGGACAGTGAATTGAAAATGAGGGGCCAGCTCAGAGCTGCAGGAAAGATGTTTTCCTGGTCCGGATCACTGTTTCAGCTATTACTCTCAGCCTTCATTTAAATTCACAGGAAAACTGTGAGATGAGCAAAGCCAAACAAACACAAAAAGGCAACCACCAAGGGAAAGCTAAGGAGAAAAAACAAAAAAAGAAACAATTGAGGAAAGAGGCAGCAAAAGTAGGGAAGGAGGGAGTGGAGCTGTAGAGCGTGCATGTATATCTTGTCCAAAGTCCTGTGGGAACTAGCTGCAGCTCTCTAGAGCATCTCTGAAATGCTATGAAGAAATAAGCAACATTCCACTGCCATATTAGCCCCTGAACAAAGTGGTTATGACTAAAATACTGTATGCATATATGCTGTAAAGGAGAATACGTTCACATTTATGTGTAGTGTAAGTGACCAAAATGACATGGTGTTTATTTATGTGGGAAGTTAATGCAGTGATCTACAGGTATAACCTTGTGGGGCAGTGAATCTACTAGAGTGATTTACTTTTATAAAGGAAATGAATACACTGATGCAATAAAATTGTCATGTTCTGCATTGATCTCCTTGCTGCAGAGTAAGTGAAGAGGAAACAAATTTATATGAAATTAATACAAAGGAATAATAACTGAACAAGAGTTAATATGACAGAGTAAGATACATATTTACAAAGGAAATAAATACAGTGAAGTGATCCGCTTTCATGAGGGGAGGACATTTAAAGGAATCATTTCCACACCTACAGAACCAGGAAGTTTGGTAGGTCATGCTTTGTAAAATACAGACCATGGAGCAGTGCAGAAAGTACAGTGGCAGGAAACATAATTATATTATTAATTTTTACTGACCACAAATATTAAAAGGCAAAGATCTGCCTGTCTGCACAGCTTGGTAGAATCACAGTCAGGGAAAGAAATGATGATGATATGAAAGTGAAGGGCTTGCCCATCATGAAGGAGGCATGAAGCAAACACAGGCTGCTTTGTGGAAGCTGCAGGACATTTGGGCCACCACCAGTAAAGGTCATCAAAATGATTTCCTCAATCCAGCTGGTGCAGATGCTGGGGTTTGCCCTATATCATCCACTGGACAATCAAAACCAAATATCCACTATGAAACCAATATCTACTATGAAAATGTATGGGTGATGACAGTTATCAGTTATAATGAAGGCAGGATATCAAACTGAATAAAATGGAGAGTAAGGAATGAGCCAGTCTGGGAACTTGTAGCCAAAGGCCTGCTTAAAACAGTGACCTAGATAATTAAACCTTATTATCAGACTGGCTTTATATTGTTAGTCTATAACAGTAGTTCTAAGGTAAACAATACAATAAAAGTAAAAGCCAGTTTTATAGAAAAAAAATGAGTTCTTGGTTTGACAGAGATTTCCTGTGTGGGAGGGGTGTGGATATTGTGGCCCATACTATACTGAAGGTAGTAGTCTGCACTAGCTTTATACTCTTAAGTCAGGCCCAGTCCTTTCTAGCTTCCAGTCAGAAGAGATGGAGAAAGGGGGTAAAATATTTGAGATAAAAAAGATCTCTGCTACTGAAACACTCATCCCTGCCTTCATTCCTGATCGCATCAGAGGCCTTTCTAAGGATGTGAGGTTAGTCCCCAAAAGCCCTCACCCTTGTCTTGTCTGGTTGTGTTCATCCAAAACAGGATAAAGAAATAGGCAATGTGCTTGTCTGCAAGACACTAAATGAGAAAGCTCGTAGACAGGAGGACCAAGCAAGGGCAAGTCTTGATGCATCTGACCTGCAGACTCACTCCCAATAATGGGCATGGAGAAGTCTCCAAAAAGTCATTAATCATGACCCATAAACTCTCTGTTGTCTTCCATCCCGAGACAGAGCTCCATGCACTCCAGAAGCTCTCTCACCTAAAGGAAGATTCCTTCTCCTCATGAAATAGTTTGGGTTGGAAGGGACCTTAAAGCTTGTCTAATTCTAACCCTGGCGTGAGCATGGAAGCTTTCCGCTAGACCACATTGCTCAAAGGCTGACCTGGCCTTCCCATCTTCCTATCCTGAATCCTGTCCTTCCTCAAGAGCCTGCATGCCCCCCATTGCAACACTCCAGTCATGGGAGCCAATCCACCACACCTCTGTGATTCCCAGAGGATCACTGCACTGCCACTGCACAAATGCATTGTGTTTATTGCCCACACTGCATGCATTAGTATACCTCTTCATGCATTAGTTTTCCTCTCCAGAATTCAGATACAAAGGAGACATAGAAGATAGCTAGAGGATGCTCAATGTAAATACGTAGTCTAAATAAAAAGAGTGATGATCAGCATAGAAATTGCAATTTAATGCAACTATGTGCTTCTGAAGTAAAATACTACAAAGCATGAAAATGGATTTCACTAAATGGAAAGCTGTAGCTCTGAAATTATATACCTTTGTAAGAAGCCATGTTAAACTAGAGTTAATCTTTCTAGCTCACCCTAAATCTGAATCTTAACCTTTGTGTCTGCTAAGTCTCTTGAGAACATCTGTGTTATGCGATGAGTAAGTGACGCCTTTCCTTGTTCTGTAAATTCAGTATGATTTAATGCTTTGAAATACTATAGTTCTCTAATGGGAATGAATGCAACTGTTCAGAGGGGCAAACCTAGAAAGCCATGCCACAGAGATTATTGGCAGTGTTATAATTCTCACCAAAAAATCAAAGGTTAACTCGTCCTTTCTCCTGGCACTACAGCCTGCACAGAGCAACAAAGCTATGGAAAGAATTTCCTGAGGCATTGAGTCAAGTTTGTACACATTCATGGAGAAGCCTTTCATAAAATCCTGTTTATCCAGATGAAGGTTTTATACTCGTATGTCCTGGTTGTATTGCATGCCCTGCTCCTGTTGGAAGGCTGTTAGGAAACAGTGACCCAGAGCATCTTCAGTAGTTGTCAGAGACTGATCCAGATCACATATCTGAGATGACAGTTTGGGTTTAGATATCAGACGAGTTCTAGCAGGTGCTTAACCCAGGGGATCCAAAGCCACAATAAGCCCTGTGGTAAGTTCTGAATTCTGTTTCAAACCCTTTTCCTAAATTTTGGAGCAGCCCAAAGTAGGATTATGGGCAGCCACCCATCTCTTAATAAATGCAGGCTTAGATGAGTGTTTTGTGGAATAGTTTCATTGTGGTGTTAGCAGGGATTGCTTGTCAAGAAATTGACTCTTTAAAAAGAAATGAGGCTAGTGGAAAAAACCAGAAATTCGTGATAGTTTTACTTGATTCCCTAGCATGTGAAATATTAATGGGAACCACTCTGGGCAGCACCTTATCCTTTATCTGCAACTAGCTGCAGCTTTATCAATTTTATTTTCAACTTTTTCTAAATTCCCCTAAAATTTCTGATTCCCCTTTCTCAAATCAAAGCTTTCTCTCTCTGATGCCACTCCAGTGACCAGCAGGAGTTACTATCATAACTTTGCTTCCTAGAATGGCAGTGTTTTGCCAAGCAGGCCAGCCAAATTGTTGCCTCTGATGATTTTTGGCAGTGAGTTATCAGTCTGTAGGGTCACAAAACCAATGCATGCATAACTAAATTTGTCTAAGGGAAAAATACAACATTCAAATAACACTTTTAACCCACATATCATGAATTTTTAATATTATCACACTGCTTGCAGCTTCCAAACACCTGCTACAGCCAGAAATTCAGGGATTTTACCCAAAGTGAACTAGACCTCTATACCACCTCCTTTTAGTACTAACATATGCGCTCTTAAAATGCTTATACGTGATTCATAAATAGTATATTCATTCCATTGTGCATACAGGCAAATATGAATTTGGGTGCACATATATATAAATTTTGTGTGTGTGTGTGTGTGTGTAAATATTTAGCTATGTACTTCCATTATAGTAATTCAAGTCTATGTATCTTTCTTCTAGAAAAGCAAACCTTATAAATAGTCTATTGCCTATCTGGATGCTCACATCTAGCAGAGGGCCTGCAACTATGCAACTATTTTGAAAACAACCCCCAGTCCTCTAAAATAACAACTGTGCAACTGATGCAAGGAAAATAATTCTACTCAGAATAAAATCAGTATGAAATCAGGCAAGTGTGAACGCCTGCAAAGTAACTATTTTGTTACATCTTTTTATGACATAATTATATTGATCTGAAAGACATTCATCCAGAACCACAACCTTTTATACCCAAAGAAAAAAACCTGTATAATCTTTTCAATCACTTGATATTCATGGTCTTACTCAAAGGTCTCTGAATATGTCATGTGTGTAATACCAATGCAAAATTTGGCACTATAGTCACTACCAGCAATATGTTTCAATAAGGTAATTTTCTTGCTGCCTAAGAACATCAGCAGGGTGCAATCCTGAACAAAAACAGACTATGACATCTTATTCAAGCATACCTCTGGAGGACAAAACTATACTTTATTAAAGGAAAATGGGATTTCAGGATTGTTTTGACAAGCGGTAAAAGCCTGTACCTCACTTTACATACAGTAGAGAGTTTTAAATTCAAAGTGCTTGTGTAGCCATCATTAAGTAAGGGCTGGAAGAAAAATACTGCCATTGTAACTGGGTTATGCAAATATACAAATGAAGTCTAGCAATCTATATTGTATGGATTTTTTACTGGGCTACATGATATGAAACTAAGAGGTAAAATGTAATTTTCCTTCTTTTATCTGTAAAGAAATCCTTTTATTTATACTTAGGAAGGAAGCACACATGTTTATTCTTTGTATAGTTAGCATAGAGATCCTTTTTAATACCAGATATGAGTATTCATTTCCACCAAGTGTGTTCGGCTTTCTATTTGTTTTAATATTTTGCATTAAATCTTCCTTTTTCTGTGTTCCCCACCACTTCCACAAGTTAATATTATGATAGAGTGTCTTTTTTAAGGGAAGGGGAAACAATCCAAATATGCTTTTTTTTAAACAAAACCTAAATTTAATTATTAAGTATATACATTTTTAGTGTGGGATTGTCCCTAGAGTATTAAGATACCAGGTCAGATACTGAATAGTGCTGAACGTGTCTCTTGTGAGATACTAAGCACGTGGTGGTGAGAGATCATAAAATAACAGATTTTTATCACTGATTTCAGCACAAATAGAATCAGTGCTTTGGACCATCTGCCGTCCTCTAGAGTCATGTTTCTGTTTACACTTTTAAGTGGTTGGTGACCATGTGTAAAATCTGTTCTTAAATTTTAAAAACACTGATATAGTGCTTTGTGCATTAGAAACATATTGATATGGAGAGCATGAGATGAGCAGTTTGGCAAGATTGCAAGTTAAGAGGAGGCTGTGTCATTATAGCTCTAAGTGAAAACATAAAAAAAAAAAAAGTCACTGATACTCCCTAACATTTGTACCATAAATTACCACCAGATTTGTTGTCATTTGTTTATCTGAAAATAGATTTATGCTCTGTTACTTGAAATGTGTAATATTTTGTTGCCCAAAAGCAAGCGCGTTCAGAATAGTGTGCGATATGACAAGTGTCTCTCCTGGTAATGCACTGTTAGAGTGGATGTAGTACAAGACTGAGCATACTTAATATACACAGTGCCAAGGTTATTTGGAAGATCCTAGCCTAATTTATTTGACTAATAACACTATTAAGCAGCTAATAGGGCGATTTTAACCAAACTGAAATCTTCAAGTTATACCGCTTACCTCAATTATCACCTCTGTCAGATGAGAAATTATTGATGGCTGCTTTGGACTAATCTCCTTGAAATCCATACTACACTTTATTACTGCTGTTTCTGCATATTCAAAATGCCCATCACTGCAAAGGGAAAATGTCATCAGCAAACTGGAGGCTTGACAGCAGGACTGAAAGGGATGCATGCTAAAAGAAATTACAGTGATGGATGCTTTAGCTGTGGCTGTTGAGGTGAGTGATGTTGGACCAAGCAGTTTGTAAACTGATTTATTTTTATTTTCATTTTCTTTCCTTCAGAAGAAGCACTACTTTTAAAAAAAATTTTGGAAGATGCTAAACTGAGCTTTAATTTGTTTTTATTTGTACCTCCCTCACTAAGAGAGTTATAAGACTATTTATGGATAGACTGCTGAGGAAGAGGAAAAGTAGTATTTTTACTCTTTGGAGTTACATAAAACCTTTGCAGACATCCTTTAGTGGCCATGTTTGAGTAGCTACAGCCAGCAGGTTTGCTAAAGGCAATTTGCTGAAAGAAATCTTTTCGTTTATGATTTAGGGGTTTTTTTCATATCAAATTGTGTTTTCATTTGATTTTACCTGCTTTCACCATTGGTCGTTCCACTAGACATTTGTACATCACTCCCTCCCCAAGACTAGAAAACACAGTATATTCACAGACAGGTACTACAGAAAATGTTTAAGAGAAGTGTCACATCCTCATTGTCTGTGCTTTTTATCCATCTGTGACCTTCCATCCAGGCTCACCTGGTACTTCACTTTTAGCGTGGTGTCTTCCTCTTCATGTCAGTAACCAAACTATTTAGTAATTTTTGTTCTAGCCAAATTCTGGCATTCTGCAGTACGGTTTCATGATTCTTCCAAATATTTGACAGGCATGTTTGAATTATGTATTGGGGAAGTGAATTGGCAAGGTTCTCAAAATTATTTATGACAAAAACTAACACTTGAAAAAAAAATATACACACGCATGCATATATGGAGGTAAAGTCCAGCGTCTGGTATCTTATATATGACTAAAATATATTTTTCTATGACAAACTTAGCTGTACTTAAATACATACTTAAACATTATGGAGGAAATAATCGTCTTGACCTCTAGTAATGAACCATGCTTGTGTTTAAATGTAAGGATTTATACCCTTGGCATTTCTGTATTTGAACTAACAAAACCGAAGAGGTCACTGTACATTCATATAAATGCCTGGACTAATATAAATTTATTTTCACCTATCTTTTAATATTGACCTATATTGGGCAATTTATAGCAATCCTTGTATTGCATAAACTTCCAAAAGACAGAATAAACAGCCAAAGCTGGTAAATCCTCTGCAGATTAATGATGGAAATCTTTTTTATGGTCTTTGAAGGAGCACACATATTCGAACAGCAATGAAAAACAGTTTGAAGGCTAGGAGGTGCATATATTTGGTGGGGTGGGAAATGGGTAAGGAAATACACATCATATTTTTGCAGTCACCAAGAGTTTAGCAGCCATTTTCAATTATTAAAACCTTGCATCCTATCTTTCTGTCTTTGTCTCCACTTAATGCAGTAAGCAATTTTAATATAAAGCAAAATCTCACTTAATATGATAAGTTAAAAATGCATATTTCATTTTAGTTTTTTAAGCCCTAAAATTTACGACCTACTGATGCCTGTGAAGTGGAGGAGGTGGGCGGTAAAGGAGAGGAGAAACAAGTATGCCAAAAATGAGAAGGCTAAAGCAAAGTTCACTTAAGAGGTATGAACAGAGTAGCAGCAGTGAACAAGAAATCAGAAACAGCAAAAAAGCTGTGCAGGACTGAGCAAAACAGGGTTAGGCCTGAGGAAGAGGAGTGCTAGCAGAGGTTAGTCTCAGTACTGTCAGCTCAGTCCTTTTGTGTGATTGCTCTTGTGCCTGTTCCAAGTAGTGGAGCGCCACTGCAGCAAAACAGATACCTGAAGCATCAACAATTCTGCCTCCAGCTAAAAAACTAAAATAATCTGCAGTATCTGGCTAACCTCTCAGGCTGAAACAAAGGAAAGCTGTCTAAATGTCTACAAGTTTATTCACTATGTGTGAAGTTAAATGCTTACTTCATTCTTTCAGGGTTTATTGAAGGATATATATTTGCGGTATTTTGAAAAATACTTAAAGAAACACCTGTATATTAATATTACCAGAAAATCTGAAAAACTTACAATTCATTCACAATTTTGCTGCATATTATCCTACTCTCCTAGCTCTCAGTAATTCCAATGAAACCCTAATTTTTCATGTCAACTTATTCCTGAGGTGTTGCATAGTACTTCTCACAGACTGTAGCAAAACCAGGTCTTGTTAGAAGAATAGCCCTGAAGTGGTATGATATAGTGCCATAGTGTTGCTCAGGGATTCTGAGTAGAATGATATATAGCCAGAACTTTTATAAAATGAAAGACAGCCTAGTGTTAAAGTCCATATTTTTATTTAGGTAGGCTATTACTCAGTCACACTCTTAGGAGGTTCCCTACTTCTGCTTGAGATATATAAGGTAAATTACTTTTTCAAAGGCCTTAGAGGAAAGTTTCTGGAAGGAAAATCTCTGATCAGGCTCAAGTTACTGATTTTGAGTTATTGTTACTGATTTTTAGTTATCACAAATAAATATTAAAAAATGCAAGCACTCTGAAAGGATTACTGTGGTCACCAGTTAGAGGTTTATGCTGGTGGAAGGGCAAGAGCTCAGCCTAACTCGCATATGGAAAATAGCTTGGAGATGAAAGCAAACCTGTGTGGTCCAAGCTGTCTATAAGCTACTTTATGTAGAAATCTCATAGCTCTCACATATTTAATACAGCTCCACAAGGATTGTATTATAGGCTCCAAGAGATTCAGATAATTAAGAGCCTTTGTTTACAGCAGGCATGCAGAGGATTGCATTCCACCAGAACCTACCAAAACACAAGGATTTCTAAACTTGGGAGAAATGTCAACTCCTTTAATTTAGGCATTGCTTCCTCCCATTGATGTCAAAAGCTTAGTTTTATTGTCATTAGTTATTACAAGCGAAACTACGATTTCCTTGTGACGTTTGATGCAATCGGGTATATTTCCACTGAATTAGATCTTGTGTCTACCTAGAAGCCAAATAATAGACCATTCTTATACCCCAAGGCTAAAAAGGGAAGACATGCTCCTACTACATGCAAACTTCCCACCTAATTCTTACATTCAGTTTTCCTCATGGTTTTTGATAATACTTTTCACTTTCAAATTTGCGAATGGGACTTGGAACAAGAAGTGCTTGAAATAATAATAATATTCGCTTGATATTTTCATCTCAATTTTTTGAATCGTGTTTCAGACAATCCAGAGAAGGCTGAGATAAGAATCCCAGTTTTTGAATGTTCATCCAGAGGAATCAAAAATTAAAAACAGTGGCTATTACTGGGAATGTGCTTCTATGTAAATTCTATTCTCTAATAGCTATAGTTATTGTATCACCCTGGTATGACAGAAGCACCAGGAAGGCTAGCAGAAGGAATTACTTGACCTGCTGATTCATAATTTTATGGCTTTATTTCTGATATATAGATGATATATATATTCTGATTTGTATGTACCTCCTTTCTTATGCACAGCCCAAAACCACCATGTGTTTATGCTTCATACTGACAAAACAGTCAGGGCAAAGGTAACCTGCCTAAACAAGAGCTAAAGAATAAATACAAAGAGGCAAGAAGTTTCTCAGAAGAAAAGATGTCCTTAGAGTTGGTCAAAGATAAATTAAAGTTAATAGTTTGTAATGTAGATCACCGAATGTCTTTGGTGAAAACCCTGTTGTTGGTGGTGACATCAGAACAATTAAGCCTTTACCAGGCTAAATAAACCAAATATTTTTTATTTGTTTCTGCTTTTTGCTTGACTTTTCATTCCCATACCCATCCTTCGTATGTTTTATTGGCAATTTATACAGTCAGCAGAAGACACTAAAGCCTTAGCAACAAGATCTTCTGATGTACAAACAAAATGCATTTAATTTGACTCAGTGTATTACAAGCATTATAATCCCTCTTCTGATTTCAACATGATCGACTAATCTCATCTGCTCAGAGGGATAAGCCTTGTCTCAGCCATGATGACAGGCTTAGAGAATGATAAAAATTAGGGCATTCTCACAGATTATATACTGTAACAACAGATAAGGCTTATGAATAAAGAATTGACTACAGGTGGTTATTTGTAGAAATATACTAGATTAAGGGGTTAATGTTGGAGAAGTACAATGTCATTTGTAGTTAAATCATAGATACACACAAGTGTGGGAAAATCTTTCTCGCCTGTGTAAACATCAGGGGAGATGAAGCAAATTTCATAGCTCGTTTCACAAGCAGCCAGAATGAGCAAGAACGTTCCCAAAAAAGGGATAACCCTAATTTGCACTCTAGAAGTTCATTTTGATAACTACTTGTCTTGGGCAAAACAGAAAGGCAAAAGAAATCGCCTGAGGGGAGATGGCAAGAGAAGTACTACTGTGGTTTTTTGTAACTGTCTGGAATGCTTCAGCTTAGTCCCAGGTAAATTTAGTGCTTATGATTCTTCTGTTTGGATTTGTAAAGAACATATGGTACAGCAATAATGGAAGAGGTGCGTGAGGCAAGGGGTAAGCTCCCTGACCGTTGAGCAAGACCGCTAGATACACACATCTTACCAGCAAATGCTAGCCTTGGGTGATTAAATCTCAGGGCATTGCTGTGAAAAAGTAATGAAACCCATATAGTAACAATGCAGGAAATGCAATTACATGCCATCTGCATGCTAGATTCACATTCAATCTTCCTGGGAAAAAAAATCTCAAAATAAACCTGACACGCTTCTTCAATCTGTTAAGCTTAAGTAAATGAAAGGACAAAATAAGCAACAATTATTTCTCTAACACTTTTTATCCTTGCTTTGAAAAGCACCTCCTTTATATCATATTAATATCATGTGATGTGAACTGATCTGCAGACACTTAACAGAAACATCTGTGGAGCAAAAGATTAGGTTATCACAATGTGACACACAATACTTCAAATAATTACTTTATTAATATTAATAAATGATATATCAAAACTCATTGTGTAATTAGACACCATACATATACAATATAGGGCAAATAAGTATTATCTCTACCTTTCTTAATTATTGTTACCTACCAGGTATTCTAATCTTTTTCTTAACCTCCTAAATAAACAAACAAAAGATCTTGCTTCTAGACCTCACTATATTTAATTGGTAAGTGGTTATTTATTTTTTTGGATTTGGACTCTGCATTCTGAATACCTCAAGTTAAGAAAGAAGAGTCATATTTAATACTTAATATGTGATGGCAGAAAAATTAATTTTTCTATCCAGTCACTGCTGAAATTAATAGGTGGCTACAATCTTGGATACATATTTTTCTACAAAGTTAATTATCAGAATATTTAAAAGCAACAAATTAATTAATAAGACTGAATTAATTCTCGGAATGAAGCACCAGGGAAACAAGGGGTTGTATCTTGCAAAATAACAAAGATAATACGAATTTACAAGAATATTGTTTCACGCCCATAATCTACTATGAGTAGATTTAGAGATAGGGGCTGGCATTATTAAGAGTTTAAGTTTAAACCACTTGAACTTAATGCAAACTGAATGAACAAGCTGGAGAGACCAAATATCCGTTTTGTTTCCATAGGAACTCCTCCCACGGAAATCTGCCACCAAATGCTCGTTGGCAAGTAGAAATGCTCCCAAAGAGCATGTCTGGCAGCACGCACATCCAGAGTTTCCCTGTTGCTACCTTTTCTCTCACCAGCAGGAATGTGCAAACCAGCCTGTGAGCAGCCCTGGAGAAGCAATGCCCCAGACAGCAACAGACATGTCAGTTCAACAGAGTAGGTGTGCCTCTTATCCAGAGTAATTGATATGTACTGCTGGGAATGTGCTCCCCAGCAATCATCCTACTTAAAATGTGCACGACGTCTTTCTAGGATGCCAATTAAGTGCATCCTTCTGCAGTCGCTGACACTAGATTAAACCTTACGGTTTAAACAAACGTTAGAACTGCATAAACCAGAAACAGCATGACAAGTCTGACACTTTCCTGGCTCCTATGGCATTGCATCACTGTGCCACGATACAAAGCTATGATGTAGCATTTTGCTAAAGGACATCTTCTTTGATAAGTGTCATGTACATCGACACTACATGACAGTGCAGTCTCCTGATCTGGAAATACATATAAAGACGTGTTTTAAAAATAAGGATAAAAATGCAATGGAAAAACGGAATTGAGGCTGCAGATTGATGATAATGCTGTAATGAAGGTTTTTAGACAGTACCTTAATGGTTTCATAAGTTTAATTCACCTATGAGCATAGAGTTCATCTAACTGGGTGAGAACATGACACTAGAAGCAATATGATAATGAACTAACATCGAGTATTAAAGTAGTAAAAAATCAAAAGCATCATTTTCAAAGAAAGATGGGAAGAACTTGCCAAATCCGGACTCTAAGTTAAAAACAAGTGAGGACCATCAGTATAGTTTTAATATAGTTTTGTTTAAATGGATTAAAAACCTGTGGTTGAAAGCGTATCACCCTTGGTACATCAATAACATCTGTTCCTGCTAACCCTAGTATATAAAACCCTTGCCACTTTGCAACTGCAAAAGAAAATAATGAGTCTTAAAGTAAGTGCTAAGAACTAGTTTATAACAGAGGTGACAGTCCCAGGCAGCTGCTGCTTCTAGTGCTCTGTCAGAAATTCTGTAGGTGCGCCTGCATTTTGACTCATGGATTGAGAGCAGCCCCTGGAAGCTGAAGGATTGCAGATACAGGAATGTCTTGGACCCTTATCTTTGGATCTAAGTGAGAATGGAAAGCACAACAGCTCTTCAGACTGCAGAGGTTGATTTAAGACACTTCTGTTCACACAGATTCCCAAGATCTTTCTCCAACTGTGTATATTTATATTGTGTTGACAGACACAGCAGGTAGAAGTTTTTGGGGCGAGGGATATCTTGATCCCATCACCTTTCCTCTAGCTGCCTCTGCTACATCTGAATCAAAAAGATAGAGATAACTGAGAGCCTTGCACTTAAAACCTTTGATATACTCATGACTTTTTGCGAAAATGACCATACACCCTTCAGGAATGTGCCAGCAATTCAAATCACATCACAGCTTAGGAAACTCACTGTAACTTCGTCAAAAGTCTTATGAATAATCTGATCCATTTAAATATGACCATATACAGAAAACAGACTCTGCAGAAACACGTTTGATTTTCACTTATCTCAAAAATATACTACAACAACTCAGTTCAAAATTAAAGGCATTTTTCCCTTTTCCCAGTCATTGTGAAATGGAAGGTTGAAACTGAGACTTCCTTTTTCCCCATCACTACATATTACAAATGCAGCACAAAGGAAGAAACTAACACAGCTGTGGATGTGCAGGAGGTAAATCTAACTATTGTAGTTCCCCATACCTGCTTTGACTACTTAAATCAAAAGAAGTTATATAAAGTTAGGTTATTTTTCAGTAAAATATATAAAGACTTGAAAGTAAGGTAAGGAAGCTTACATAGTCAGGCTACTACAAGCAACTGCAATTTAAATTCCAAATCACCTGAAAGCAACTGCATCTGTAGCAGGATAAGTTTTTAAGTCCTACCCTGATCTTTCCAGTTGCAGCTAACACCAGGCAAATATCATGCAGAGCTCACATGCAGAGTAAAGGAAAATCTGAAATCTGCACACTGGTATCTCCAGTGAAAGCTAGGCCTAAATATCAGCTACTTCTATGTCTTGCTCCTCTTTAAAGTTTGAAAATAAGACATTCCCTGTCTCCCAAGATCTTGCCACAAAGCATCAAACTTCTTGTGTAAAAAGAAGATGGCTTGTTATATATCTGAAATTTTTATTCAAGTCCTAAAGACTTTTGTTGAGGGTGTAAAATAAGTAAGAATGTCTATGGGGAATCATCATCTCTTTGTGGCAGGCAAGAAATTCCAAAAATGTTTAGTTTGTTCTGCTCTGTGCTCCTGGAGAAAAAGTTGTATTTCCCTTTTCAGTGCCCATAATCTTTTTAGAACCTTTTCTTTATTGAGCCCATAAACATCACAGTGAAGCTGCAAATCATCATAGTCTGCAGAAACTCCATCAAGGAAGCTGCAGAGTAAACGATGCTGAAACGTTGAGGTTCAGAACAATAGGCAGTTGACTAACTTCATGGTTGCATGCATGATATCTGAGGTATTCAAAAATAACACAGAGGACTGTATAATCGATGTCATGGTCTCAATATGACTTGATCAATCCACAGGACCAAGATTCAGAAATCTTAAACAGATACAAGTTCCCTACCACTGTTCACTAGTCTAGTTTTGTTGACACTGTCTTCTAATTATGCAAGCACCTTCAAAATGTCTGGTTGACAAAGTCAGTGGCTTTTCTGATTTTTAACAGAAGTTGCCAAGTCTGAAGAAGTCAAATGTGAAACTGTATTATAAAGCAAATCTTTAGGAAGTTAAACAAAGAAATGAGAATGATCAAAACAGAAAACATCCTCCACTTTGCAAAGAACTTGTCTACCATACATAATTTCAATGTTTTAACCTTTGAATGATAGACTATAAACAAAATTGGCTTTTTTCAGATTCATTGGGTGCTTTGGTGTTTATATATCCTTTGTGCAATCTGGTGTTACGTTGGGGATATAGTCCATTTTCATTTTGGAGACTGCAAACATCTTGTCTATTATGCTGGTCAATAACCATAAGAAGCTGGTAGAATTCTCCATCAACATATTTTGAATATTGATTTTTTAAATCCAAGATTTAACATCTTTTTTAATAGATAGACTGTAACAAATAGAAGAGTGATTCTATAAAGTAAATTATATCAGCAAATATAGATTTGTTTTATGGAGAGAGAAACTTTTTTATAATGTAATATTTACAATTTCTTAGTGAACTGATTTTTAATGTTACCGCTAAACTTTCCAAATTAAGTTAGGAATATTCAAGGAATTTAGGTGCCTAATTTCTATTAATATCTCACAACTGATTGACACTTCAATTTCTATCTTCCTTAGCTAATCCCATCAACCATCATTAAGTTTTCTTATTATTCTTAGAGTGAACCATGGAAACCACAACCTTTATTTTCACCCATTTTTATTGTATTTTATGACCATTTGATTTTATATTACTGAAATCATGACTGAATATGAGTCTGTCTGAATGGGCATGATTATTAATAGATGATAGAAATAGAAATATAAGTGAAGAAACACTATTAATATGTTTGTTGCTCAGAGCAGCAAGTGTTTAAAAAGACATAAGAGCCAAGGCACTTACACTGTGCAATATATGTGTTTATAGGTTACAAATTAAATTGCCATCATTTGCCAGCAATAACTTCATGGTGCTATAGAGAACCACCAATCTTCTGAGATACGGAGCACATAGAAATTGTTGAGATGCAGCAGTTCCTACTATATTTGGGAGGAAAAAAAATCACAAATGGGTGACATCCAACGTGCGCGTGGGTGGAGTGTCATGCATAAAATTCAATTGCTTCTTGCAAAAAGATCAAATGAAAGGAACACACAATTCATGTTGTTGGTATTCCAAATAAATACATGGCTCTACAAAATTAGAATCAGAAAAGAAATGTTAATTTCTATCCTAAAACCTTAGCAAGTACTATCTAATCTCACTGAGGAGTTTCACTGAAATATCTCTTTGGATAGAGGCAGAGCTGTGCTTTAATGAGTATTTCAGAAATTTGATTGCATGCAGAGAAGATTCTCAAAGTATCATCAGACAAAAGAAACGTGGCAAAGAAGCAGGGATCTGTTAATTAATCTCCTGGCCTTGTCAGATGAAGTATAAGAGGACAATAAAGTATAGAACTTGGAGTGTGGTAAAATGTTTATCTCATCACTGAACAAAAATATTGGATATAGTCAAGCGAAGACCAAAACAAGAAATTATAGAAAAGAGCAGTTGTAAAAGAGGAGTGCATAGGAGGGCCATTTATGAAAGGTGCTAATTAGGACCAAGTTTGAGAACAGTACTTTTTGGTGTGTATTTGGGTCCACAAAGAACTATGTTTGTACTGTCAGCTTAGCACCATATTCGATCATTACCATTCAGATAAAATTGTGTAAAAAATTTCTCTTCTGTTATCAAACTTTGGAGATAACTCTCTTTCTGCTACAGAACTTTTAAACTTTTCGACCTTCCAATTAGTACTCCCTCAAGAAGAATATGACAATTTAATACATTTTTAAACTTTATTTCCAACTGATGTAAACTTTGAGCAATGAGGAGAACAGAGCAAAGACCTAAAAATTACACAAAGCCATCTACATCAGCAAATGTCAAGAAAATAGCTGCACTACAGTTTAAAAGGCTGAAGAGTTGTGCCTTTGTTTTTCAGATCACAGTTCTTCCTCATCTTTCTCAACCCTCTGTTTAACTCTCAAACATGAACATGAATATAACTTTCTTTTTCTTTATACGGATTAAAAATGTGTGTTTCTTAAAAAGATTTCTTGAGGTACAATATAAAAGAGGCAACTTTTCCCCTAGCCAAATGACCCAACGCACAGTGGCCTCAAGCACCAAATCCTGTGCTTCAGAGCACTATTATTAAAACTTCTGTGGTCATATGATGAGTCAAAGGGGTAAACAAAGGAAAGAATAAAAGCAAATTCAGCTATCAGAATACAACAATAGTCAGCTACACTAAACTACCATAACTATGTGGTTTAACACCAATTAACTGAGTATACCTTGTCAGTACTCAGTGATGGAAACATTGGTCTGGAAGACCAGTGGCTGGTTTGGTTGGAAGATCTGTGGCTCATTCACGGGTGTTCTGGGAAAAGGTAGCTACTATGTGCCTTTGGGCCCTTGGCTGTGCTATGTCGAAGTGAGGTAAGACTGCAACCTTCTCTGAAGGCAGATTTGACCCGTAGAAAGAATCAGGAACAATACTGTTGATAGATGATCATGGATATTTTATTTCTCTGACTGCATGGCAGCCAGGAGAGACACAGACCGACCACATGGCAGCCAGATCAGGCACAGACTGACCACCAGAGACCCAGGAATCATGGGACAACCACAGTTTTCGGGGCAGGGAAAACACCTATAACCAGTAAGGAACAGGATAACATCAGGGAGCCTGGAAACCCCGTGTAACCATGCCTCAATTCCCAGGGCCCATCTCCCAGGGGGGCACCTCCACAGTGCTGCAGGAGGACAGTTGCTGCAGCATGTTGGAAATCTTGAGGAAGAACAGGGTCTCTTGGGGGATTTAGCATTGAATTCCAATTGATATCAGAAAGTCTTTACAATTCTTTTGCATGGAGTCTGTCTCCATGATAATGTCTCAATGGTAAAAGTGAACCTGCAGTCAGGGGTGCTGGAGACTAAATTAGCCAAAGTTTCATGGAGGCATGTCACTGATGTTTATTAAGACACGTAGACTTACCCAGGAAGCCTTCGAAATAACCTTCTGTCTGATGGTTTACCTTAGGAAACTTTTCAGACCATGCATGAAACTCAGCAGTCATATGCCAGATTATACAAATTGGTAACAAGAGGCAAGAAATTGCTCGTTTTCAAAAACAAAAATGACCTTTAACATTATATTTCCATTTAGTGTTTTGCTTCAGGCTTCTATGCCACAAGTACTGACAAACGTGTTTTCAATAAGAAGTTGGTTCCGCTAAGAAGTCACTTGCAAACTTCTTATATATTATTGTCTCATTAAAAGAAGCAGATTAGAAATGTAATTTTTCTGTTATATAGGAAGAAAACATTTGTACCCTGCCAAGGGTACAGCAGTATCATGTGTACTTATTGGCTTTTAAACAGCATTAAAAAAATTGCAAACCAAACCCAAACAACCATGAAATATTTGCCTCTTGATCTAGACCACTGTTACCTAAATAGTCTGCTACTAACCATCACTAAAATATTAATCATACATAAAGCTGAGGTACCTGGTAAAATAGAATCTTTTAAGTAATTTCTTTAGAGAGGTGTCTCCCATTGAGGTTCATCCTCAAAATCATTCTGGAAGGCTAAGGTGAAATCATAAGGTGAAATCCACTAAAAGAGGCCTGTATTAAGAAAAGCCATATTATTTGCCTCCTACTCTTTCCTGAAAAGAAACTCAAAAGTCATCAGTCGTCCCCTCAAGAGTTGAAACTACTGCAGTTGTTGAGTGTGCAGGCAGTTGACATATTTTATTTACCTATAAATCCATTTTGAAATGTAGTAGACAAATATTACTGTTTCTAAGGAAGGACAAACAAGCTGATAGTGCTCACAGGTTTTGGGTTTTTAAGTCCAGTTCCAATTAGAATTAGACTAAAAGACTTTTATTATCAGATCTCAAGCAGAAGTTCCCATTGAAATCCATAAGAAACCAGTGGTTGTCTGATTCCTATATTGCCCCATGGCTCCAGCCATGTCCTTGAGCACAAGTGGTCCTAGCATATTGATTAGGCCACCAGTGCTGTACCTAAAGAAGGTTACTTAAGTAATCCACTTAAACAACGTGATCACTTCTATACCAAAATATATAGTGAACAAAAAGAATAAGATTGGATGCATTGGAAAATAAACCCCACCATGCTTCTATTGTTTGAATTAATATGTATAAATACAGGGTAGTATTTTGGAAGAAGGACTGTATTTTTCATTTCAACTGTAGGTTTTATTTTTTTTAAGGAAATATTACTTCTATAACAGGGAAAAAAAGAAGTGTCTTCCCCCGAGCTCCCCCACCTCAGTGTGACTTTTAGGGCTACAAAATGTGCCAGATTAAGACCTTGGAGATGGAAATTCGCTGTTTATCCACAGGGCATGTTCAACACTGCCAACAGCTGTGCAACTTTTCCCAAACAATGTTCCTCAACAATGACTTGAAAGGACCACAATTAGGGGCAGGAGAATAGTTTAATTTCCATGCCCATTCAATCCTTGACTTCTCTGCTGAGCCTGCCAACTATTGCCAATTGCAATGGTGGATTTTGTGACATGGACACTTGTCCACTAAGAACTGGACTGAGGCTGCAATCCAATGTAATTATTTTCAGTCACTATTGACCTACAAGAAGTTTCAAACAAGGAAATGTTGAAGTTTTTCTGCTCTTAGCAGCTCCTTCAGACAATGTTCCCACTGGAGCAATGATAGCTGAAGTGTTCCCTGACAACTTCAAAAACATTTTTATCATTTATCAATTTTTAACCCTCTCCTCTGTTTAATTTGTTTACCAGCTAGAAAAAACCAAAACTATAAAACCCCTTTTGAATCATATATCAAAAATAATTTTTTTTTTAATTAAAAAGCCACTGACTTGAACTGCACATCTTCTGATAAAGTATAAAAATACCAAGATCTAGTTTTCACAGCCACTATGTATAAACCACTCATCCTTTTCCATCATATATGAAGAGTTACCTTCTGGTTTTTTCCCCCAGGATGTACATTTGAAAAAGTAATTTTCATGCCATTTGCTCATGCATAGAAATATATAATTATTTTTTTCAGTTCTATACTTAGGCAACCAAGAGGTAATTTGGTAATGATGGGACCAAAGTTATAACAAGAATGTGCAGTTCTGTTTGGCCTCAGAGTACAGGTAATCCTGGCTTCTGTTTGGATGGGAACCCTGGGTGCTACAGGCACAAATCAAGATTTAATAATTGATGAATAGGTATCATTTAGCTCTAATGTTTTAAAGCTTAACAGGAAACAAAATTATAAATAATGCACACTGTATTATCAGACTCAAGAAGGAATAACACAAACAAAAAAAGACAACTAAAAAAAGAAATTTTTAAACCAGTACTCAAGTTAGCTTGCTCTGGCCTTCCTCCCAGTTTGAGACGAGGAGAACAAGAGCTAACTGCACAGATCCCTCTAGTGGCAGCAAAAAAGATGGGATTTTGGCTCTGTCTGAATGAGCAAGTCTGAGAGCCAGGAGATGTGTTAGGAACATGGGAGTCTGTAGTAAGGGAACCTGCAGAGCAGGGCTGTGTGAGCTGTCGCTGCAGAAAGGCTGCCTGATCTCATCAGTACCTGCAGGACTCAGTTGTTCTGTCGCTATTTAAAGTGCAAAGAAAGGAGAAGTGCAGGAGACCAAAGGGTGGAGGAAGCAGGATGCAGGAAGTCATACAGTCCTTTGAAGCTGAGCTGTGTTGCACAGCCGGAGAGTAATACCTTTCTGCATGCTTTGATTAATGCAACTATCCAGATGGTTTTGGGTCATTCCAAAGGATAAATTTTATATTGCCCACACATCATCCAGTACATATGGTTCTATTCCTCACAACAGAATGGAACTAATCTCTTTTTTCTGCCCTAGAGATGAACTGCTGAACGGTAAAGTATGAGCTTCTGCATGTGGAGCCTGTAAAATCACCTACACTAAAAAAGAAGGCCAGTTCCTCGTCCATAAAGTCATAAAGATTCAATCCTAATAACGGTATAATCTCACTACCCAAGAGGTATGTTTTTTGACAAAACTCTTCCCAAAAGTTTAACATGCTTTCGTGTCACATCTGCTCTTTGCCTTCCTGTGGTACTTCACAGCATGAGTCCTACGGGAAATACTCAAGTATATAAAAGTGTACAAAACATCCTGCCACCCTAATCTGTTTAGGTTCTTTATAGAAGTCTGTTTTAAAGGAAGCAAGAGACAAGAAATAAAATATTAGGGCTATAATGGGGAATGTATTTTGCAGGCTTATATCATTAAACATACAAAAAGTTTATAATTCGCTGTAAGTTGTGCGATGGTTTATACTTTGTCTACAAATTATTTTTAATTTAAGTATTTTTTTCTGCTCACCTGGGTTGACATGGTATGCAAGTGAGGAGTATTTTTCTGAATCTGAACTTATTTATTCATATGGACCATACAGTGTGACTGCCTGCCATAGCTAATTCAGGACTAGGTGACGTAGAAGAACCTAACAGACAACACTTACTTAGTTAATGTTAGCATAAATTTCTTGGCAAACCCACATCCTGTGTCTTGTGGAAAGGTTTCTCTATTTACGTTTTTTACTAAATTTACTCCTCTGGAGATATTGTTAGAAATTTCTGGAAGTCAATTACAAAATCAGCCTAGAGAAAGTCTACTTCTATACTGTTTTTAATACTAAAATACTTTGAAAGATGTTTCTTAAGAATTCAGGATAGTGTTTGTGGAAGACTGTCATTTTAGTCTGTTGTAATATATGGACATTTTCTACCATGATTCAAAGACAAATCATAAAATATCCTCTAGATCAGTTTAATGGATTTAAAAACATACAATCATAGAATAGTTTAGGTTGGAAAATACCTTTAAGACCATCGAGTTTAACCATTAACCCAACACTGCCAAGTCCACCACTAATCCATGTTCCTAATCACCATACAGAATCACAGAATCACAGCAAAGAGGTTCTCTTTGCCAAAGAGAACCATGTCAACTAGACCACAGCACTAAGTTCTGTGTCCAGTCTATTCTTAACACCTCCAGGGGTGGTGACCCCACCACCTTCATGGGCAGCCCATTTCAATGTCTAACCATCCTTTCTGTGAAGAAATTCCTTTTAATGTCCAACCTAAACCTCCCCTGACACAGTTTGAAATTACATCCTCTCATCCTGCCACTGGCTGCCTGGGAGAAGACACTGACCCCCACCTGGCTACCACCTGCTTTCAGGTAGTTTTAGAGAGTGATAAGGTCTCCCGAGCCTCCTGCTCCCTCAGTCACTCCTCACTGGACACTCCAGGCACCTCACTAACTTCATTGCTTTTCTTTGGAAGCGCTCCTGCCCCTCAGTGTCTTTCTTGTAATGAGAGGGCCCAACGTTCTTGGGGAACAATTAGTGAACAAATATTGGCAGAGTTGAAATCCAGTATGACTCTACCCAAACTTTACAGGGTCAGAAAGCTTGAACAGCAGTCTCAGGGAGCACAAGTGGTACAGAGGGAGCATGCTGAGGAGCTTTGCAAAATCATAAATAAGTATTTATGATTTTTTTAAAACTAAATATCTTGTCTTCTGTGGATGGTGTTAAGAGATGCAGCTGGATAAAGTTTAATCCTTAAAGGATTGTGGTCTTTGTATCTATCAAATGGGGTCACAGTAAAATATTTTACCCTGCGTTAGGCATCTGTGCAATTACCATACTGCAACAATGCCATTGCCTAGAATAGGCCAAAATTTTTTCAGATGCCGTGATGATCATGGCATCTATTATCTTTTGATTGCCATTACATTAGCACTTTACTTGAAGATAAAGGGACAATTTTTCTTCATGTAAATGCTAGATGCATGTCTTAGCTTATAGAAATATTTTTTCTTCTGTTTCAGCTCCATTAATTCTTTTAATTGAGAGAAAATTTTGGGAAACTTTTCACATATTGCTAGAACTCATTTTTAACAAACAAAATTAAATTGCTTTTTGTGGGTTTTTTAAATGAGAAATTAACTAGATATTAACGCTTTTGTAAACAAGGCACCATTACCTTTCCTTGAGCTAGTGAGACAGGCAGTGGAAGAATTTAAACATAATCACAAAGAAGGAATCACTGATAATATAACAGACAGCATGTCTGTAAGTGGCTGTTCACTTCTAGGTTAATGTAGAAAGTTTAATACTGCTGACAAATTTTAATGTGTCACAGAAAAGAAAGTCACATGCTCAGCAATTATTAAAATTATTTACCTTGGATTAAAGTATAAAGCACATCTAAGGAAAAAAACCCCAATTCTTAAACTTCTGATACCGTCTTTTTAATATGAATGAAAATGGTCAATTTTCTTCTGAGATGGTGTTGAAAAAGAAATCCCCCGTCTTTTTAGATTCTTGATACACAAATGTGCAGGCTAATGAGTTCCCCTTCTCTCGGGCAACAATCATTTTGACTACAAAAACCCTGCATTGTCTGACTGCAGCTCCCAGTTTTGTTGTATATTGCATATGCTACATAGTACAAAAGACGTCTATATGTGCTCCACTGTACTACACATCTTTTTAATGAAGAGAAAATACTGAGCTGCTGTAGGAAGTAAATACACATATATACTATTTTTATCTAGAAAACGATATTGCAATAGAACTGATAACTTCTGGTATTATATAGTTTTGATAATGACCTTTTTACGGAGATGCCTCATCTAATCTGACTGAGACCTGTAGCACAAGTTCAAAGTCAAAGAACTTTGAAATACACAAATAAACTTCTACTTTTGATCACAGTTTTTGAAAGTACAGTTTCATGATCTGGCACTTCTTATCTCCATGTAGCAGAACAGAGAAAGAGGGAATGGAAGCCCTCAGCTGCCTAGAAGGCAATGGGCAAGAGATGCTCATGCTGTATTTTGCAAAGTACTGCATAAATTTTCAAAGCTAGACAAAATTAGTAATAAAATGAGTCCTGCCATATGTAATGAGAAATTGCCAGGAATTAGAATTACTTTTTTTTCCAGAATAGAAACAGCCACCTCTTCTCTCTTTTCCCACCCACGAGAGGCAGAGGTTGTTCACTAGGGGTCACAACCATGTTTAATGACAGGGCCCCATCCTAGATAATGCAGCGAATTCTGTTTTGCCACACGATAGCACAACACACAGCACCAGGTGTGAGGATGATGGTTCATGCAGTAGGGATGTTAAGTCAGCCTGTACCATGTGTCAAAACTGCTTCTGTAAAATAAAAAAGATGGCACATGCAGAACAACCAGGGAATCCAGCTGAGCCAGCAAAGGTTTGTGAAAGGAGGGTCTTTCTTGGCCAACCTGATCTCTTTCTATGACAAGGTGACCTGCATATTGGATGAAGGAAGGTCTACAGATGCTGTCTACCTAGCCTTTAATAAAGGCTTTGTTGCCATCTTCCACAGCAGTCTCCTGAAGAAACTGGCTGCTGATGGCCTGGATGGCTGCGCTCTTCACTGTGTAAAAAACTGGCTGGATGACAGCCCAGAGAGTGTGGTGAATGGAGTTACATCCAGCTGGCAACTGGTCAAGAGTGATGTTCCCAAGGGTTCAGTGTTGGGGCCAGTCCTGCTTAATATCTTTATCAGTGATCTGGATGAGGGGATTGAGGGCACCCTCAGACAGTTTGTGGATGACACCAAGTTGGATAGGCGTGCTTGAGGACAGGAAGGCTCCACAGAGGGATCTGGATAGGCTGGATCAATGGGCAGAGGCCCGTGGTGTGAGGTTCAATTAGGCGAAGGGCCAGGTTCTGNTACATCCAGCTGGCAACTGGTCAAGAGTGATGTTCCCAAGGGTTCAGTGTTGGGGCCAGTCCTGCTTAATATCTTTATCAGTGATCTGGATGAGGGGATTGAGGGCACCCTCAGACAGTTTGTGGATGACACCAAGTTGGATAGGCGTGCTTGAGGACAGGAAGGCTCCACAGAGGGATCTGGATAGGCTGGATCAATGGGCAGAGGCCCGCGGCGTGAGGGTCAATTAGGCGAAGGGCCAGGTTCTGCACAACCACCCCAGGCAGTGCTACAGGCTGGGGCAGAGTGGCTGGAAGGCTGCCCAAGAGAAAAGGACGTGGGAGTGCTGGTTGGCAGTGGCTGAACATGAGCCAGTGTGTGCCCAGGTAGCCAAGAAGACCAATGGCATCCTGGCTGTATCAGGACATAGTGTGGCCAGCAGGACCAGGGCAGGGATTGTCCCCCCGTACTTGGCACTGCTGAAGTGACTCCTTGAGTGCCATGTCCAGTCTTGGGCCCCTCATTAAAAGAAACACACTGAGGTGCCAGAACAGGGCAGTGGAGCTGCTTGGACAACAAGTCGGATGCTTGCCTCTGCACAGTCTGAGAAGCTAATTCATACTGATTTAATTTTGACAGCAGCATCTGTGCTGCTCAAAACAACAAGCTACCTTTCTTTTCTCAGGGAAGAAAGACCTCCTGGTCTAGGGAGAGTATGAAAAAGGTGACTGCAACCTACCTTTATTCCCAAGGGGTAACAGACTGCTTTAGGGGCTGCCTTAATCAAAAGCATAAATTAAGGAGCTCTGAAAGCTGCTATAATACACATAAAAACTCACCTGAGATTTCTACCCAGAATCTTCACAGCCCACAGCAAATGAGGATCCTCCTACAGCATACCAGAAAGGCCATGCTGATCTCAAAAGCACTCCCCATTCCCTGCAAAGTTTGGCATACATGTTGAATCCCTGTATTGACACCCACAGAGGTTTTACAGTCTCCTTTACTAACTGGGAGGGCATGTGAACACCTACTGAAATGAATTTTCCAGGAAGATGATATGTAAAATAAATTAATTTCTATATCTCTTTAGGTTGTCCAGACGCTGAAGTGTGAAATCCGTGACATCTGAACCACAATCAAAACACCCTCCAAAGTTTTAGCTAGGAAACATAATTAAAAGAGACCTAGACAGAAAAATTCCCTAAATGGTCATTAATTAGAGGTCTCAGGGCAGACATCTGATAACTTCATCCAAACAGCCTGGGAAGGTGGCAGAATTCGAGAGATAAGAGATGATGAAACATGATTAAAATCCATAGTGTTCTTTTCAGTATCTTGCAAGGCTGCAGTTCTTCCACTATTATTATGTCCCAGTCTTGAACTCTTTCTAGTGTTTTAATCATGATACAATGGCAGATTAGCACTTGCAAGTTAAAGGTGTCCCCCTTTTTTTTGTGTTTAGGCTTGGGTTTTTTGTTGGGTTGGGTTTTTTGGTGTTGGTTTTTTTTTTGTTGTTTGTTTGTTTGGGTTTTTTTGAGAGGGAAGGGTTTTTTTTTTTCATATATTCCAATTCAAAGACTAGGACAATACATATACATGCATTTATGCATTTTACCATTTCATTTTTTTGCTTCACCTAATCCACAACGCAAGTAATGATTTTTCTTAAAGTACAACATAAGGAATGTTGAAAGGCAGCTGCTGCATTCCACTATTCTACAACCAAACTTAACACAGGTCCATAGCTCTCCTTAGCATCCTCAACACATCCTTATCAACTGGACTGTGTGCTTTTTTTTGAAAGCCCCAGAGTTAAGAAGACAAGTGGAGGAACAAAGAAGTCAAAGCAGAAGGAAGATGGCATTTTATTTAAAGAGGAAATGCATAAAAGATAACCTAAAATGGAGTCAGCATCACTAAATTGAGAACATGCTGAAAGCAGCTAGTGAATGGAAATCTCCAAGTAGTACCCTTCTCTCCCTCATTTCTTGGACACTAGTAGGAATATAAATGGACCACTTATGCCCCAGCCTAAAATATAACTTCTAAAAATAATATTAAGAACAGAAAAAAGATATATCTGACTTCGAATTTATTTGAGTTTCTTTTTGATTGAATCAAAGTCACAAGCAAAGAAAGGACATTTAAAAA
>VYXC01004309.1:199311-214311 GCA_013397175.1 Platysteira castanea | reverse complement strand
AACTTTTCACTGAAGTAGATGGTACTGCCATGGTATCATGGGTCAGACTACAGCCATACACAAAAATATATGCCTCAATTCATGTGTAATCAGGAGATAAAGATAAAATGAGACAGCAGTTATGTCTGTCCATACCCTGATAAATTATGACTGTGTGAATGTTTTGTGTTCTTGTGTTCTAGTCATTGAAAAGCTATCTAAGTATATTTATATAGAGTGTGTCTGCATACATGCGCACATGAACATGTATAGTATTTATACTAACGAGTTTATATAGCATTCTGGTACCATAAAATATGTATTGTGACCATTTGACTGTTCAGTTAACACAAAAAACTTACCTGAACTGTGTAAAAGGGAGCACCAGAGAACTCTGGCAAGTGTAGAAAGCAAAAAAGGCGCAATTATTTGGGAAAACACAGAGACAGACATCTGCTGAAAGTATTGGATGAACTTAGGCTGCCCTGAAATACTCCCAGGTACAGTAGCTGTGTTGGAGAGACTAGTACTGTTCTTTTTTTGTTCCCATAGATGCTTAATTTACTGAAAATGACTTAATATACTGAAAAATAGCCCTTTGTTTTGGCTATAGGTTGTATTAGTGTGTGAATCATTCGTGACAGAGCCCATAACCAGACTCAGTGGGGTGCGAGGGCCACCCAGGTTTAGTCTGTGGGGCTGGGTACAAGGCTGGGATGCCAGACCTCTCTCCTGAGGATCATGGGCATCAGGGACACTTGGTGCCCACTCCCAGGTGTGCTTCAGGAAGTTGTATGTGGTCCTGGACATGCTGGTTTAGGCAGAGCATACTGAGGAATGAACAGGGTCATTCCACTGGGCCTGTTCAAGAAAGCATGGTTGAAAGAGGAAAAATTGACAGCCTGAAGACAAAGCTGTGGAGAGTTAGAGGCAGAAATCCTGATAC
The DNA here is from genome assembly GCA_013397175.1 of Platysteira castanea. Lineage (NCBI taxonomy): Eukaryota > Metazoa > Chordata > Aves > Passeriformes > Platysteira > Platysteira castanea. Next base: position 213,386 of record VYXC01004309.1, on the reverse strand, counting down.
TGTGCCATTTGTCCAACAGCCTTCTGGGTATGAAGAAACTTGGGTTTGTTTCCCAAATTGGCACCAAGTCCTTGGCCATGCTCTATCTCCATAGTGGGCATCACCCGGTATAACCAACATAAAGATTGTGCAAAATACAAGTGTGGCAAAATCAGGGCTGGGGAGTCGTTTGAAGAGACTTTTGTAGGATGGTTGGTGGGTGAAGATCCTGTGATGTCCATCCATGCTGTAAACACAGCTGGAGGCACCAGGCAGGGAACAGACGTGAAGCAAGCTTGTAACTTTGCACATGCACAGGCTTATTACAAGTTTTGGGCTTACCTTTTTCAGGAGTGAAACCCTGTCTTGATCCACAGGAAAGATGAAAGAAAAGCAGTAAGTATTTTTTTGTTTTGTTTTGTTTCCTTTAACTGAAAAAATAGTTAATTTTCCATTCAGACAATGCCCTCCTTGCTCATGGAGGTTGACATGTAATGGTGGTTTTAATCTTGTGCCTGCAACTGCTATTTCTAATTAATGTAAAGAGACATAAAAGCAAAATTATATATCCCTGAGTAAAAGGGATTAAAATGAAAATACTGCCAATTCAGGTCTAATTTTATTTATAAACCTGATCTGAAACAAATGTCACTTTTAAAACTGATTCTGAATATATCATGCTGACTGTAAAATTATAAAACTCCCACTGATGTATTCAGGAAATTCAGTTGAGCACACTCAGTAATTTCACTTTACTAGTCATTAGGTACAAATTACTGCTCACCATAAAAAATATGAATCAGCTGTCTGCATTTCTTTTTGATTTGGAAACTTAAGATCATGAATCACTTGCAATTAGTTATAAACCACACGTAAACCAACATGAATCGTATTCAAAGGCTATGTGTAGCAGCATATCATTGCTTGCTGTTTGTCATGTATTGAAAGCATTCTTCTCAGTAAGTTAAGGGTTTTCCAAAAGCTTCCAACTTCAGTTCAGTAGGGACATTTTATTGGGTTCCCAGAATTGGGGAAATCCTTTTTAAATTGATTATGGAAGATTATTTAATGTCACTTTGTATTTCCAGGGCCATTAAAGTCACACGTAACTATGCAAAAGTAGGCGTAACAGATTAAAAAAACAATCTGCAAACAAAAAGAGATTAAAAGTTGTATTTTAGGCTGCATTTTAAGAAGATATTTTCTTAGGCAGAAGTACCATAGTGCAAAAGTAGCCTTAGACAAGAATAATATCTCATTTTTGTCTGTTCTTTAGCACGTGCCCTTTAACATACATTTAAAAGGATGTATTTTAGCTTTATCACAGTATCCACTAAACCATCCTGAGAAAATAGTGTATTTTCAAAGAAAGCTTGATAGAAGTTTAGCCTCACTATTATGTTATGAAATGTTTTCACTGAACTTTCCATTTTCACTGAACATTTTCATTTTCAATGAAGAGATTTTTTGAAAAAACTATGAAATGGGGAAATGGTTTATACTGAGTTATAAATAGTGACTTGTGAATCATTAGACACAATTTCCTTAAGAGACAGTGAAAGAAATGGTTTTCTTCTCTCTTCCTTCAACATGCTGCAGATTAATACAAGGCTATCTGTTATTTCTTATGTTACAAAGTTGACACAAACTGATTACATACCAAATTAATTTGCATTTCAGATATTTTCTTTATGAAGAGAAAACATACATCTATCAAGGATAACTGACAAATTGAAAAGCATTTATAGCTACTTCCTACCACCAGTGTTTAATTCCTAGAGATTGCTGATAGATTTCTAGAGTGATGTTGCTGCTAAAATTGCAATGTATTCTTCAGACCTTTGCCAGGTCTGAAAATGGAAGCTACCTCCTCTGGGGTGTAAATTCTCCTTCCAGAGTTTCTGCAGGTGAGAAGACATACAGTAGCTCCCTAGAAAGAAACAATCTCCTCATAAATCTGCAGTATTTTTCAGTATTGGGAGTATACACAGGTGAAGAGGATTAATAATATTAATCATACAGGAGAAAGAAAAATTAATAAATTCTGTATTGGAAAGGTATTCTAGATTCCTATTTAGCACATACTATCTAAGGCATATCTATAGGATTTGTTTAAATTTTAGACATCTTTGGTTAAATTCTTCAAATACATTCATGATCATATTCTCCTGCAATTATCTGAAATGGGGTGAACTTGATTATTAGACAACCAAAGGGTAGACAGATCTGCCTAGCTGGAGTTTCTACACTGCTTACTTTCAGCACAAGAATGTGATAGTCTTTGGAAGAATGAGATACACTTATCACAGAAGGATTCACTTCAGACTGCTTAAACAATGCAAAGAATCTTCATGTTGTGACTGTTTCTGGTAAGACTGCAAGAACTACGTTCAATACAAGATATATTCTGAGAAAAATTCATGATACATTAAAATAATGAAAAAGATTAGTGAAAATTAGTCTCTTTGCCAAGTCATTACTCCAAGTAAATAACCAGCAGGTTCTATCTATCTCACTTGAAAATGTCCCCATATAAAAGACTCCCCTCACTTCCCTGAGAAAATGATGACACACTGGGGTATAATTTTTAAAACTTAAGTAATAACAAGAATTGTTTTTCCCTCCTGAAACTCAAATTTCCCTTTGTCTTAATTCTATCTCATTTTTCTTGTGAGAATCCATGTGTTTCTGTAGGATTTTATAGATAAATAGACATGAACACACACATGCACCTATCTATTTATGGAAAAAACATCTATTTCACATTATTGCTTTTGTAGTTATTCTCTACAAACCTAGCAAAACTAGGAAAGGGAGTAAGGGGGAGAGAATTTCAGGTGATTCCTCATCAGAGGTGTGGAGAAGGAGGTAGTTACCTGTTGACAGGCACTATGAGCCAGTAGAGCAGTCCCCTGATATTTCTTATGGTCTCTCATTCTTCAGATATCACCCCCTGTTAAATAAGGACTATAAAATAGAGCAAATTCTGTTGTCTTCCTCTTGATCATGCTAACTTCAGACCTGTGTACTGATCCCGTATATCTCTTTGAAGGCAGGGTAGTTTATGAGGATAGAACACACAGCAGTCCACAGTAATGGATTAAATTTAAAAAATCTGGTCTCAATTCGTAAATCTTTGTTTTGATTCAGAATTAACTTTTACTGATATGTTACTTTAAACCAAGTTGATGAAAATATATAACATTTGTTTTGACTGACAAATAGCAGGAAATACTCAAAGCCTGCATTTGTCAATGACTAGCAGTAGTTCTCTTATTATGGTGCTAAAACCACTGCTGTTTGACTCAGATCTACACTTCAGCTATAAAATTAATGTATTGACTGTATCTTGATTTTTTATCAGCAACCACTGTGTTTCAGTAATACTAAAGACAGTGGAGAGTTTGCAGGATATAAACACAGAATATTCTTCATTGGAAGAGACACACAAGGATCATCAAGTTCAACTCTTAAGTAAATGGCCCATATGGGGATCAAAACCACAACCTTGGTGTTATTAGCACAATGCTCTTACCAACTGATCTAATTTCAATGGTAGTCCACTACTGACATTATCCCTCACAAACCTGAACCCTTCCCTAGGTATTTATTTTAATTCCCTAGGTATTTATATTTTATTGCTGACTACAATTAAGAATATTTTGCCTTCTATCCCTTCACTAATTCCTATTTTATGTACCCTTGTAAGATAATATTAAAAGTCTCCCATTTTATACCAAAGTTATTTTTTCCAGAACCTGGAGTGGACCCAGCTTGTATTGTTCTAAAGGAATTATTCATCATTAATTGTGGTGTAAATTACTGTTTGCCACTGTTGAATATTTGTTAGGCTAGGCATAAATAAAGACGACACCTACTTTCTGTACGTAAATGACCAGAAGAGACATGTTCTTTTTACTTCCATTGAACCATTTTATCACGCTAATTTCAGCTTCAAAGAAATGACTTTTTACTTCCACAAGAGCCACTTGCTGAAAATAAATCCAAACCTGCTATATTAAAATTATTGTGGTAAGCACGTTCATATTTAACTCTGTTCTTCTAATGTCTGCATTCCCTACAGGGAAATGGTGAAGGGAATAAGTATCAAGTAAAACAAAGTCCGGAGTCGAATCTAAACACATCTGCCAATCCACATGGTACAGACATATTCTATTGACCCTGCTATCTAAGCAAGAGGTGCCAAGTGAACTGGAGGATGAACAAGTCTCCAGTTTTGAAAGTAAGAATAAGCAAGCTCTGAGAAGGAAATTCCTCATCCAAAAAATTTAATAAAAACACCTTTTAGTCAATCAGAAATCTTTGTTGCAACTTTTTATATCTGGGAATTAAATCTTATATCCCGAAAAGGCTTCAGCTGGTGCAATGTACAAATTTAGATGACCTACCAATTAAGGCATAGTCGTGAACATTATCTGCTGTGCTTCAGTTTTACTTAGAACCATATAACCCATTTCAAGACCTCTGTAGCTCTTTGTGTTCTGTGTTCTACATTAAATTGACAAATTGACATGAGCAATCACATTCTTGCTTTTGGCCAGTACCTCTGACAGCATAAACATTTGGTCGAACAATGAAAAAAGACTGCACTAGAAGGCAGAGCTTAGAAGAAAAAAACCCCAACACTGTAGTTCTGTGGAATAGAATCCACATTTCCTACTGTAAAAAATAAACATTCTAATCCTGTTACTTTCAGTACTTAGTGCAGAACTCATCTGCTGGACTCAGCATTGTCTAATTAAAATTTTATCCCGTGTATATACTCCATAGAAAAAGGAGTGACAGGTATTTCTTCTTAACCTTTAAGAGTACCACAATGTTAGGAGGGAGAAAAGTACAAAGATAGAAATGTAAGCAGGAAATAGGACAGGAAGATGGATTGATAACATAGCTGAGCTGTTTTCATAATTAAAAAGGTGGAAGGGACTGAAGTTTGTTTATTGTTTGTCCAGACTGAACTAACAAATTGTATTCTTTGTATTTTAATATGATAAATCTTGTTGAAAACATTTTTGTAAGATTTCTTTTTTAAGCAAAGCAGTAAAGTTTTTAACAATGTAGATAACAAAATTGGTAGATAAAGCTTGCTGTTAAAGAACTCTTATTTCCTTTCTTCACATCTGGACCAGTGCTACTAATTGATTACAAATCCTGGAAAGGGCTATAGATCTCAATGTAGGGATTGTCCCTTGTATTTTCAAAATGAGTAATACCATTAAAGCCTTTGGCTGTAGAGGTGGCAGAAAATGTAGTTGTGCCATCACTGGATCCCTCAACAAGAACAATATAGAAAAAAAAAGGTTCAAAAGAGCTCAAGACAACTTGCTAAGTGTTTTCCCCAAACAAGAGGATGTGTGTGCCCCAAACACAATTCAGTGTGCATATGTGTGTGTGTGTGTGTTCATTCACACGTGTGTGAGTACTTGTTCCTGACTGAAAGAATAAAGAAATTCTTTCCAGTAACTGTTTGAAAAAACACGTGTATGTGTTTAGCCTGTGAGAGGCAGGCAAAGACCAACACGTTTAGAATCCTCCATGGCATAGAAATTACTGCCTACGTTTCATGTAAAGAGTAATAGATTTCTATCGTCATGTTAATTTCAACTTAGTTTTAGAAAGTCTGCTGGATTTAAATTTGCCTATCAGTATAAACACCGATTATAGGTATAAAGACATTTTCTCATAAAGATGTTTACATGATGCACCACCAAAATGTATCTCAAATCTCATGGTGATGAAAATTGCGGCCCTAAATCCCAAGTTCCACTGAGAATTCTCAGTGTCAGACAAATTCAGTTTAAATTAGTATTATATCACTTACATCTTTAGACCTCAGTCCACCAGGTTTATTAACTTCTGGATACGATGGAATGGTTTATTAACTATGCTGTACTAGACTAACCTACTCCTATCCTCCTACTGCCTTTCCCCTGGTTTTAAGGAAAGTTTCACATATTTACTTGGAGTGTTTATCCACTTTACTGTAGAAAAAGAGCTAATTTCAAATAAAAAATATTCACTGATTTCTTAATCAGTCATGGGGCATAAAGCTTGTTTTCAGCATATCCTTTTTGTCTTTTTGGAAGTCATTCTTTATTCCAAGGCAATAATTTTTGCTTCCACTGAAAAATTAAACAAAAATGCCATTTACTTGTTTTAACTCCGATTCAACGTTATGTTTTATCTTTATATAATTTTCAAGGATTACAAGCAGCAAATGTTTTTTTCTAATGGAGAATTGAGACTGATGTACATGAATACACAAGCTTTCATCTGAGATGATTAGTTCAGTTCAACAGTAAAGTCCCTATTATCCCATTTCTGATGCAATACAGACTTTTTAAAATTTTCAATTATATATTTTCATGATTATTTGCAATTACAGAATATTGTATAATTATGTAATTATGGACTTTTAAAGATATGAATTTCTCCTTCCATCGTCCATCGAGAGCTGTAATGAATGATGCTCAATTGCATAATTAACATTTGTTTATAACATGTTATTTACAAAACAGTTGAGCCTTTGCACTTTGTCATGCTTTGAATAGTTTTGACCAATATAATCCACTAAATGATACCCACTCTGTACAGAAACTCATGAGCTGTCTGAGAGCAAGGTTGCTGAGGACACATACTCATGGCATTTAGACTCATAGGTGGCTGCATAGGGACTACATTTAGGAATTAATTGAGAAATAGGAATTGTTTTCTAAAGTTGTCTGTGCATGTGTTTGTGTAAAGCATGAGGGTAAGTTTAGGCCAGACTCTCCTATTCCTCATATTCTCTGTACATTTTTTTTCTCTCTCTCTAGTTCAGCATCCACATTATCTCACTGTATGCAGAGAAACTTCTGCCAAGATTAGGCAGTCTCTTTGGGTATACGCCCAGTTCAAGAATGAGCAGCAAAAGGAGGAACAGCTTAGCTGAACATGAAGCATGTACAACAAGTTGTTTTCAAAGAAGAGCATTCTAAAAAATTCAGGTGTGAATCACAGTTCTGAAACCACAAAAATTTCATTTACTCTTTCCAGCGAATTATTAGAGATGGTGTACAGCATATAATTTGATCTTTTTTTCCCTACTCCTGTACTTAACAAAAGAAAGGGGTGGTGGGCGTGAAGAATGCAGTAATTCTAAAGACACTGACAGTGCCTAAACCCATCCTTCATGGACAAGCACGAGGAGGGGATAAGTTTTGTACTTGAAGCACAGAAATTGGCATTAGCTACTTGGTCTCAGTATGGGACAGTAGCAACAGCTAGGAGGACCTCCAGTCTTATTCCTCTTTCATTATGCAGCATTGCTCTTCCTTAAACTGCACAGGCAAGTGACAACATGAAGTTCTTAAACCAGTTTGCAGGATGAGAGATCCAGAAGAGGGTCTGTTTGCTGTTTGTAGTTCCTGCTTTAATTTCATTAGTTAATGAGGAGCTCGTATGCAAGGCAGAGGAACCGTGTCACTGTCAGAGTCCAGCCAGCCCGCGAACGGGCAGGTGCTCACATCATGCTGTGCTGTTTCATTTCAGAGATATTTTGCTCGTGCTTTTCATCTTGTTTTCCTTAATCTTGATCTAAAATTCACTAGCTACACAGCATTACATTTTGCTTCTTAAACACAGAAAAATAAGAGGTTACTCAAAGAACAAATTTCTCATTAGCAAATTGCCTGTTTAGCAATAGGCTTTCAACTATTCCTTTAAGCTACATGCAACATTCCCTTCGCATTTCTAGATTTTTTTCCTCATTATTAACACACATATGGGAAAAACCAAGATTTTATGTATTGCGATGATATTCTGTGATAAAACTACACCTAATAATTCTTACTGAAGAAAAAAAAGCCATCTGCCTTGAACTCTAAATATTGAGCAAAAAGCCATGTTTACTCTGGCAAAATATAAAATCACTTTTTGGTGTTTGCTTGAAGTTTATAAGTTGTTTTTTTTTTTTTAAGAGTGTGCAAAATTTACAAAAAAAAAAAATTGAGGGAATTTTGGGTTTTAATTTACCTACTGAAGAGCTTGTATCTTGAGTGACTGAAAGCAGAGAGGAGAAAAGTACAATTCCTTACTGTTAGGGACAATATACAGCATTTTTATTTTTTTTTATTTTGAAAAAAAACCCCTAAATCCCCAACAAACAACAAAAACAAACAAACAAAAACCACCAAAACCCAAACCTAAACAAACAACAAAACCCATAAAAAACCCAAACCAAAACAAAACAAACAACCCCCCTCCACATTAGATTTATTGAGTTACCTTGAAGATGGAGTGAAAAAATCATAACAAACAACTGATGAGTAATTCGCAATTACCCAGCATACTTAGCATCTAGGTGAAGTAATCATTTCCTATCTGGTCTAAACTAGCCTTTTTAAATATGTACCTTGTAGACACTCTTAAAAGGTTAAGTACAGCTGTGCTTAACGTAATTTTACCATGAATTGCAAATCCTTTTAATAATCACATACTGTATTGTAAAGGCAAAAATTTAGATAATCTAAGACAGCCCCCTTGAGTACCTGAATAATAAGTATCTTAGATCTCATGTGACCTTGGTGTTCTGTGAGACAATATTCCATATCAGGTAAATAATTATTTGTGATTGAAGGAGATGGATTCAGACTTTTCAATTAACAAAATTCACAGCACCTTGTGACTCAATATATGCTTCAAAAAATGTCATACGAGTACTTATGTACAAGTACAACCAAGAACTGTGCAATCCATGCAGGAAGCCCAACTTTGATTGCATAAGTAACAAGTTGTAGGGTTGAGGGTGGGGTGGGGGTGGTTACTTCCTTATTTGAAGGATTTATTAAATCAGAATTTAACTTTTACTAGCCCTGTGGGAGTAAGGACTAAGAGTCCTAAAGCTTCATTAACTTGTGCTTAATAAAATTTCACTGGCAGGAGACGCAGCTTTAAAAAAACCCGCATGTCCTGATATGCATATTTAATATCAATTTCTTCGTCCCCAAGAGCTGTGTGTCTCTCAGGAACACATTACAGGCAGAGACAAAAACACCCCCAAACATCGGAGATTACTTCCAGTGGGAACTGTTTTTGGGGAAGGCAATAAGCCTTGCCAAACGGCGAGCTGAAAGAGATACCAATGTAATTCAAAACCTTCAGAACTGATTATATATCTAAGTATTATACCTTGATTTCTCCTTGCACTAGGCAGAGCATTAAAACAAGGCATGCGATGCACCCCTAGAATGGACTCCTGTTCTCTTAATGAATTAGAAAAGTGGTTTATTTATTTCTATAGTAGCTTACTTATTGACACATTTTTGTGTGTGTGCAAAAAGTAATTTCTGGTTAATACTTGAACCATCTGTGCTATTCTAATCCTAAGCTTCTTAGTCTGTACATATAAAATGACTTCTATTTTGTCTTTAAGGGGTCTTGAGGATTTTTGACTCTGCTGAAATTTTATTCAGATCTCTTAAGATTATGTGTATTTTCAACCCATTATGAACTTCTACAAGAAACCCAGCACATAAGACAATGTGATACTACAGGTAAAAGCCAGGTGATAGAACATTAAAATCAGTGGAATCTACTGAGATGATAAAACAAAATCAATAACAATAGTCTTACGTAATGCATTATATTGAATTGAAACTGTTTACCATAGTAAACAAAAACTTAGCATCAGTTTTCTGATACTTCTTTGAAAATTACAGGTATGTGTTATCATTTTGCTTTGGACTTTAATATCATTGCCTTATGCCTCCAGGTCCAGTCGAAGGGATTTCCATTTAATATTCTTGCATTTTTTTACACTTATGAGTAATTATTTCTTTTATTAAAAACAAAACACACAAAAGACCTCACAAAAAGCAACACATTTGAAATAAATATGATACTTCACTTACATTACATTTTGCCAAACTCTATTTATTCTGCTTATTTTAGCATGTTGTTTCTTCATATACACTGCATTTCCTAAATAACCTGCACCATTGCATCCTGAGTTCTGTTCTGATTTACGTAGATTTAGAAGACACAATGAAATTAACTTCTTCAGACTACATATTTTGCTACTAAAGTCACCAGGCAGAAGTATGCTGTGATTCAGACCAAAATTAAACCATGATTTCATCAACCTGTGAAACAGACATAAGCTTACATTGTAACTGGGACTAATATTTCTAATAAAACATCCTTTTTAACAAAACTGAAAATCAATAATAAGAGAAGTTTTAAAATTGACACTAGCCTTTTGAGTAACTGGAAATAGATCTTCCTGTCAAAGACTAAAACTGCTCTCCTCTGTCTAGACTGCACTGGGAGCAAAATTATCAGATTTTCATTTCCTCAATTTCACTCCACAGTGGTAAAACGTGCAAGTATTGATTCAACTGCTGAAACAAAAAGCAGGAGAGCTCTTCACCTCGTCAGGGTCAATGGGTTTGTGGGTGTCTAATTATACCTATACAGGGCATATAAATCTTTCTACTAGTCATTACGTGAACATAAGAGTCCAAAGGCATCATTAGAATCCTTTTAGCCAAACACTCATTCTTCTTCTGTTTTATGAGGGGTCAAAGAAACTGGGAATTAATATTATCATGGCTCATAGATTTTCAAATTTGTGTTTGAATACAAGAAGATAGGCTTTGAAGGAAAAGACTCTGTGTGTGTACCCGTGCATGTCCACTTACAGGTGTGAGCTCTCCCCATAAACATGTGTATGGCTTCTCTTTTTACAGTATTCAGTTGAGACACGCAGATGTAAAGAGCACAAACATTCAAATTAATTATAGTATGTCACAAAGACGGTGTTGGCAAAGCTTTTGGTGAGTACTAATTTGTTTGAAAAGCAGATGAAATCTCGAGAATGAGCTGGAAATGCTAGTTGTGACAGAAGTATTAGTCTTATTTTTCATCACTCTGCTGACTTCACTGTGATCTTAACAAAAACTTCTGTCTTTTATCCTTATACTTACTGAAATGAGCTGATTAATGAAAACATTAAAACATTGAGAATAACACTAAAAAAAAAGACAAGTGACCATTGCAATTGCAATCAAGGATGTGTGCTGCATTATATTATGCTGTATCATATTGTGTGTGTTCAGATGGTTTTTATGTTGTGTAACCATGACAGTAAGAGTGTAATATTTGTACCGCAGCAAAGCTGTCATATTTTGCAAGCAGATTACACAGATGCTGGGTGCTCAGCAGTTTGAACATTAGATGGAGTTAGAGCCTTTCATTTTATCTATGAGAGTTGTAATAAGATCCCTTATGAAGAGTGAAAGTGATATTTTTCAAGTATTCGTTTCCCGGGAATCTAATATTTGTCTTACAAACTGACCCACCTACTTGAATGCAGAAGTTACAATAGAGAGTTAGCCCAAAGTGCCAAAACCAAGAGGTAACAACTCTTAATACTCTTATACTGAAGTATGTAGAAAAAAAAAATCTTAACCCCAAAACTTACACATGTTCACATCACTAAAAAGGAAAACAGAGTCTGGCCCTAAGTTTGTAAAAAACTGTTTCTGGCATTATTAAGTTCAATGAGATATGCTAAAAATTGTGCATGTGATGATACGATGCTATTATACACAACAGCAAGAAATGAGTTTGTTGGTCCAGTTGTTAATTGTTTCTATCCTTGACTCATTCTATGTTCATGCAAAACACCTTCATAGGCCTGGGGCAGGTAAAGCAAAGGACATATGGTTATCTAATTTTGCCCCTTGGTTACAAACAAATCCATGCCTTCAGTCCAACCTTCCTCTGCCCTGAGCTACTGTCAAAATTGCAGTCCCACTGCAGATGGGCTGAAGAGAGCAGGAACGGTACTGTATCTGTTGAGGAATCAAAAATCTCAAAAATCAAAAAAGGGGGAAGAATTTGTGCATTAATGTCAGAAGAAAAAAAAGGTGTGTGGAGGTTTGATGCATTGGCGGATGCTACACCCTACTAGCACAGAGGCTTAAATTCCTTTAGAGCTGTGCTTTTAGTGGGTGCTATGCTTCTTCCTCAATCATCAGACATGCTTATCCCTGATCCCTGTGGCCCAGTTGCCCACCTGCTACCCATACTCCTCACAGTGGCTCCTTCACTGTGCAGGTCAGCATGGGGCCACCTATGATGAGAGCACCCTCTAAGACACCCTCTGCAGCTCACCAGTTTGTCTGGGGGGTCCCTGCTGCTGCCTGAAGCCCTTCTAGGGTTGACCACTGAGCTGTAGCAGGATTGGTGGCCTATGTTTGGATTTGCATCTACTATTCCCACTCTGGACATGGCCTAGCAGCTGATCTTCTGCCCACATGTGCTGCGCCAGGGCTGGAGGGGAGAGCAGCACAGAATTCCCTGCAGATGGAGAGTGAGCGTGCTGCTTTGATGGATGTCTATGCGGCTGCCTGTCCGTACTCCTCACCCACTGACCCGTGTAAGGCAGTGCAGTAAGTGCTGCCCAGCTCGGGAGAAATGACATCATAGCTCATCGCTCAGCCCCAGGCACGCTGCCTGCATGAGGCAAATGGGACCAAAGACCTGTACGTAAATTACGGCGAATTGCCGGCTCGCGTGGGAGGTTCGGTCTGCTGAGGTACGAGTGGTTCGGTGGGCAGGTGTCGTGTGCCTACTGCAAGCAACTGAATGGGGGCACAGCAGGAGCTGTAAGAAGCCAGCTCAGTTCTCAGCACCCAGATGAGTAGTACAGGGAAAAAAAAGGGAAATTATTTCCTTTTGTTTTTCTGTTTTGTGAAGGGATTTCCGTACTCCGAGGCACCTGATGACAGGTTAAAAGGCAAATAAACCCTGCTAAGTCACAATCCCTCTACAAATGTGCAACAGAAACACATGCGTATCTTGATTTACAAAGTGCAGAGAGATGCAGGTACTCCATACTATGAGCTGAAATAAATTGTGTCATCACTAACATCACGAACTTTGAATGGTGTTGCATGTCGTCCAAAGATGTTTCATATACAACTGTAGAGTAGCCAGTAAGTAATCCTATGCTTTGTAGAACAATTTCATTTGGATATCAGCAGCAGGCAGGACAGAGGGTTCAACATGGATAAAAGTCATGTAACTACAAAGCTGCTTATTAAATCTGCATTTTTCTCTTGCTACGTGCCCTTTTTTGTTCCTGCTGCCCTCTTGTGGTGGAGTTTCATCTTTCGACCTTGAAATTTTCAATTACAAGTTTTAGATGTGGTGATATTTAAATAGATATATTTATGTAATTATAAATAAAATTATTTTTATTTATGAAATAATTTAAGGAATCTCACCTGACATGCATGTTAACTCACTTCAGTTTGATGAAATAAAGTTGGACAATGAACATTTTCATGTTTTACGGTATTAATTCCATTCATGCATCCATGATTTTAATTATATCTAAGGTATTGATTTCTATAAAATTTAAATATGTATTCAAAGTACTGTATCAGAAAGGCATATCATAAGCCACTGCTCTTCTCATTCCACTACTAAAATTATTTCATCACATTCATATATATTTCTTGACAAAGAGATGAAATAACTGGGAGATTAGATTACAAGCAACATCAGAAATAGTCACTTTTTAACTCTGAGGCAGAAACAAAACATCAGGTCTTCCTGAGGAAAAGAGTTCAATTATCGGAGCAAAGTCACGAAAAAAATTCATCTCTTGAAGCCACATTCTTCCCAAATTCTGGATTTCAGTCACATCTGTGTAAGGGGTATCATTGCACTGATCCCATTTTCTTTATATTTGAATCACATGGAGGGCCTATGGACTGCAGTCCTTAAATTACACTAACTTCTTTTAGAAAACAGTTTAGAATTGCCTTGTTGTGAAACTTTCTTTTTAATAAAAGAGACTAATTATAAATAATTTTAAAAATACTAGAGAGTAAATTGTTATTGAAATGTCTTTTAAAGGATGAATAGAACTTTGAGAAATCAGTTAAAACCCCACTATCTTTACACAGAGTTCTATCCAAAATCAATCTTTTTTTTCTTTCCACTGATGGAATATCATAACAGGAGCTCCTGAATAATCTCCCTTTTTAATCTAATGATGTATGTTGTGGTGGGATTTTTTTTTT
>VYXC01004309.1:182130-199125 GCA_013397175.1 Platysteira castanea | reverse complement strand
GCAGCAGGCAGGACAGAGGGTTCAACATGGATAAAAGTCATGTAACTACAAAGCTGCTTATTAAATCTGCATTTTTCTCTTGCTACGTGCCCTTTTTTGTTCCTGCTGCCCTCTTGTGGTGGAGTTTCATCTTTCGACCTTGAAATTTTCAATTACAAGTTTTAGATGTGGTGATATTTAAATAGATATATTTATGTAATTATAAATAAAATTATTTTTATTTATGAAATAATTTAAGGAATCTCACCTGACATGCATGTTAACTCACTTCAGTTTGATGAAATAAAGTTGGACAATGAACATTTTCATGTTTTACGGTATTAATTCCATTCATGCATCCATGATTTTAATTATATCTAAGGTATTGATTTCTATAAAATTTAAATATGTATTCAAAGTACTGTATCAGAAAGGCATATCATAAGCCACTGCTCTTCTCATTCCACTACTAAAATTATTTCATCACATTCATATATATTTCTTGACAAAGAGATGAAATAACTGGGAGATTAGATTACAAGCAACATCAGAAATAGTCACTTTTTAACTCTGAGGCAGAAACAAAACATCAGGTCTTCCTGAGGAAAAGAGTTCAATTATCGGAGCAAAGTCACGAAAAAAATTCATCTCTTGAAGCCACATTCTTCCCAAATTCTGGATTTCAGTCACATCTATGTAAGGGGTATCACCGCACTGATCCCATTTTCTTTATATTTGAATCACATGGAGGGCCTATGGACTGCAGTCCTTAAATTACACTAACTTCTTTTAGAAAACAGTTTAGAATTGCCTTGTTGTGAAACTTTTTTTTAATAAAAGAAACTAATTATAAATAATTTTAAAAATACTAGAGGGTAAATTGTTATTGAAACATCTTTTAAAGGATGAACAGAACTTTGAGAAATCAGTTAAAACCCCACTATCTTTACACAGAGCTCTATCCAAAACCAATCTTTTTTTCTTTCCACTGATGGAATATCATAACAGGAGCTCCTGAATAATCTCCCTTTTTAATCTAATGATGTATGTTGTGGTGGGATTTTTTTTTTCTTTTTACTAGTTTCCTTTATTATGTGTATGTGTGAAAACCACTGAAGAAGTAGGGAAAAATACTGAAAATAGGGTAAGATATAGCTCATTCTGGAAAGATAATTTGTTTCCTTCCTTTGTATTCAAGCTTCATTACCTACAGGCAAATTGTTCATGGGCAGTGGAAGATCAAGTACGCTGTGGCACAGTGTCAGTGCATATCATGGCCTTGACTGGGGGAGACACCACTTCAGGGTACTCTGGAACATGTTCCGTCTGCCTATACCTGCACACCTCTCCCACACTCAGGTCCTGCAGCCCCTCAACATGTTTCTTGATCATTTTCTTCAGATTGTGACAGTCTATATTGGATATCATGGATAAACAGTATTCCTTCTGAGTGGATCACTCGTACATACATGAAGTCTCTGAAGTCCAGTAAATTCTGTTTTCCTTTTGCCATGGGTCTTGTCTTAATAGACTTCAAAAGGCATATTTTAAACTAAATCCAAAATGTGCCCAGTAGTTCAAAGATTTAAAAAGAACAGTGTAAAGTAAGTGAAGTCCTAAAGATTGATTAGGTCAAACATTGCCTGTTAAATAAATTTAAATAAGTCATTCAGGGTTACTTTACATGGTTTATATCATTTTAGTTCTACTGTTTCATATTATTAATAGGTTTAGGATATTTGTAGGGTACTTACAAGATTAATATCTTAGCAATTCAAAGTTCATGCCACAGCTAGATAACATACTTAGTGGCAGCAAAGCTTCAAACAAATTTCTTGCAACATTAGCTGCATTTAAAAGTATAATCTTATGCCGCTCCTCTTGTTCAGCAACATTTCAGAATAATTGGAGAGGGCACGTATTTACAGTGGAGAAAATAACATACACTATTAACACTGCTTATGATGCTTATCATTATTTAGATGCAAAGTCTGAAAAAATATTGACAAAACTCATGTTCTGAATATATCCTCATTAAATAGGAAGCATCTGAGCTTGTGGAACCCATCAGCACATGCTTATATTTTTAAAAAATACTTGAAGAAATAGATTCAAGTTAAGTCAATGTTCTTAAAGATTATATCTAATTTTTTTTTAATGGACAATTCATCTAAGGCACTATTTACTGCATTTACTTGAAAAGAATCCTAGTGATTTCAGTGAGAATTGACTGAAATTGGCTGAGGTTTTTGTCTTTGCTTTTGGTTTTCACTGGTGATTTGTTGTTTGGGGTGTTTCTTTCTTTATTTATTTATTTAAATAGGAGCTGAGCATTCAGATTCCCATTTAAGTTCTATCAAGCCTGGTGCCCGAACATGACAGTTGATTGCTAATTCTCATCACCCACCTTAGGAGGGTTTCATTGTTAACATTGAGAACCATTAAGAACATTGGTGCGTTCTGCATCCACTCTTTAGAAAATCTTAATCAAAAGATTACTCTTTAAAGGCAGCCAGTGTTGCAGGAAATCTCATTGGAGCTCTGCTCTCCTTAAGTACATTATCTATCTGGAGTACAAACTTAAAAGGTTAAGATGCTAACCTTGGCTTTACGCTACAGAGACTGTTCTACAAATACTGATAATACCGAGTTTTCTTAAAACAAGGAGGAGATGAAGCAAGCAACTTTTGGACTTAAAAAGAGTAGCAGATGTACTTACAAAAGCATCTTTTCTTAAAAACGAGTATGTCTTAAATTTGTCCTTTGAATAATCCTGACACGTTTGTACCATCGTGGTTTGGGAACCACATAAATGCTTATAACTATACAACACAGGTATATACTGAGTATGCACCTAATTATTTACGTTTGAGTTTAGCGATTGCCAAACATGTCTCAAGTGTTGCCCTGAATCATGGCCTAAGTGCATAACTTCAGCAATCTACTTTTGCCCAGTCATTATATGCAGATTGTAAAGATTTAACACGTGCAACTAGTACATAATGAGCATCATTAAAACTTCTAAAGAAGGCCTCTCTATGTATAACGTATTCAGGACTGACTGCTGGGTTTGGTGTTTTGTGTCTGGGGCTTTCAGTCTATTTCGAGTGAAAATATGTAATTCCAGGCCACTCTTCCAATACATCACAGTCATTTTCTGCACTTTAGTTGTTTTTCTCTCCATTTTTCCCACAAAATAAAACATCATTACAGCAGGTTTAAAGTGCACTTTAGTGCCTGCAATCTTCCCATGCTATTCTTTAATATTTCATCATTAAATAGCAAAATAACCTGATATGATCCTAATTTAGTGCCAATTACACTGCATTGATCAAAGTGACCTTTTCATACTGGAGCACAAAAATCAATCCCGCTGCACAACAAATGTCAGGGGGATGAGAGCAACATATAATCTGTGACAATCAAAACATTACTTACAAATGAAATCACCAATGACCTGCATGCCAAGGCAATTTCTGCATAATGTGCACTGGTTTTATTTGCAGCTTTTGTTGGGATTTTTTGTCTTGTTTTGTTCCCCACTGTCTGCTGCCAGACATAGTTGTGCTATTATACAGTTTCACTGACAACACTGAAAATGGTTGAAGCTCTATGACTGATACCAAAATAACCACACAAAGTGACTATAACCTGTAATGTATCTTTAATGTTCAGTAAAGTGTGATCTTCTGTAGACCCAAAAGTCTTCTGACAATGCTGCTGTGACGAATTTGGTGATATTTCAAAATGTAGCCAAATTGACTAGGTCAGCCATAGGCAGGGGAGTCAAAAACAACTACTCAGGGTTCCTCACTGTTCTGCCTTCAGTCAGTGACCCACAAGCCAGAGTTTGATGTAGATATTAGATCTGCAAAGTTAATGACAAAATTGCAGTGACATTGATGGTATTTGTCCTTTACCGATCTGTGTCAGTTTTAGGGTCCAAATGGGCAGGCATTTGGCTGCACAGGCCATATCATCTACCAGTTGTAGCTAGAAGCCACCTGAACTATCTATATCTGTAATACAAAAGAGAAAACTGGGTTTAGGTCAGTTTTCAGGGTTGGTTTTTTAATCATATAATAAAGGTATCTAGACTTTAACTTGATTTGTGTTTTGTTCGTAATTAATCGGGGATGACCCCTCAATTGAAAAAATTCTTAACCACAACCAAGACAATTCAAATCGATTTGTGAATCTGCAACTGTGAATCAAAGCTAGAAAACAATGGAGTTAAAACCATGTTATAATATGCACTTTCCAGCTATTTCACTGTTGTGAGCATGTCACAACACCAGAAGATCCGAAGCTGTGTTTAAACTCTGTCCTATCCAAGCATGTAGACTGTTGAGGTTTTGGGGTCTTCAAGCTTGTAGACTTCCAGCATGTAAACTTCTGAGGTCTCTTCAAGCATTTAGTTCTACAGAAACAGCTGGGACTCTGCAAGATTAAAATCCATGTCCTCCAGTACCCAGGTAAGACTTGCAGGATTTGGGAGCTGAGATCTGTCAGTGGCAGCTTGTCTACTCTTGGCTGAGGAATTTAATCTCTTTGTGTATTGGTTGCTTTCCTGAAACTAGATGTGCTATTTATACTGCACTCTTGGATTTTTTTTTTTTTTTTTGTCTTTTTAGGTCTAAGATGGATGCTCCTAGATGATAAGTTAATGAGCAGAGCCTGTTTCTTAAATAGCTGTGTCATGGCCTCGTTCAAGATAAGGAGTGGGATCTTGAAATGCATTCAGTCAAATTCTTTGAAAATGTTTCATTTTATTTTGCAAACATGCTTGGTAAAGGATTATGTCCCAAGAACTGAGGTAACTCTCAAGGGTTGGGGTTTTTGTTTGTTTGTTTGTTTTGTTTTGTTCTGTAGTCTGTTCTCCAGAGTGAAAGTGTTCTGATTGAAATAATTTATCCATAAGAAAAATCTCCAAGGCCTGGATATTTTCCCTGCTCATGCACACTAATCTGCTAATCAACCAAGAATGAGAGAGCATGGGAAAACATAACTCTTAATATCAGTCTCAAAAGTGCTTGTTCTTCCAGATACTTTAACTTCAGATCCAAAATAGACAAAAAAATAATTAGGGAGAGAGATTCTCAGGGTTTTATCATCCCTATTACTGTTCTGGGGGTCACAAAACATTTCCTTTTATAGCACTTCACTGATAATGAGACTGTATAGTCTCAGATAGGAATATCTAAAAAAGGGAAGCTAGCTATGCTTTCTACCTCAGAGATGAATGAATGAAACCCTTGGTGCAGCACTTGGGATCCTTGAGGGCCTCTGCATCAAGGTTAAAGAGCCCTTTTGGGTCATAAAGAAAAAAACTATAATTTGGGGGGGGAGGTTCATATAAATTCTCAATTTTTTCCTTGCTTTCAGTAGTATTTGCCTGAGATACAATACATGTTTCACTCACCAAGCTGATTATACCTCAGTTTTTCTCATGACCATATAACAAGAATATCTCTCTTCCTAGAAAGTCCATTAGCAAACATGATTTATGACTGACACTTACACAACTCTGTATGTGGCTCTGGTAAGAACTAAATAATATTCAAGACCTGGTTATGAACCAAATCCAATT
This sequence comes from Platysteira castanea, assembly GCA_013397175.1. Classification (NCBI taxonomy): domain Eukaryota; kingdom Metazoa; phylum Chordata; class Aves; order Passeriformes; genus Platysteira; species Platysteira castanea. The sequence goes on along the minus strand of VYXC01004309.1, from coordinate 193,556 downwards.
CATTTCATGCTGATGCAGAATTAGTTTCAGTCTAATGTAAAGGAACAGTATGGGCAGACTGTTAAGGTGACTCCTTTATTTTTAACATGTTCTTCAGTGCAATTTGCAGCTTAACAGCTTCACTATAAATTATGTGATTAAGTTTTATATATTTCTGTATATTTGATGTATTTACCCAAATGCAGCTGTCGTTTTGTATACTGTTTCAAACGTTTAGAACTGAATCAGTTGTTTGGAGCAATCACAATTTCCAAAGACAATTTTTTTCAGTGTTAAGCTGTAATGCAAACATGAACTAACAAAATAAGGACGAATATATAGATCAGGACAAAGCAATTTCTTTCCATCATAATAGGAAAATTGTAAAATTTATTCACCGTTAAAGAATCAGTTGAACAGATCCATTAATTTGTCATTTCTGGCAGACATTGACAGTGCAATAGTTTGCATCGCCACATTCAAAATATCAGTTCAAAATAGCTGCTCCAACTCCACTTCTAGCATGTGCAGCTCATTCTTTAAAAGCAATGTTGCTGCTTTCTTTCAGCACTTTACCTTGAGTCATGAGTGCAAATGGGAGACAAGTGGTCTGTTGCAACCAAAATTCGTGTTTTGGCTGGTTCCGGCATTTTAATAATTTTTGATTTGCTACATTTGTTTTGACTTTGTTACATTAAAGAATTATTAATAGGTATATACTTCATAATGGACCATATAGGGCTCAGTATATAATGAATGGTATTTATTGAATAAAATAATATTATATTTATAAGTCTTAATTTATGGCCTAGAATATAGACAGTATGTGTCTCAGGTACAAAAAACCTTTCATTCAACAGGGGAATATAAGGAAAAGTGCCAAAAGAAGCAGAAAAAGTTTGGGATTGGCCTATCAATAATCAGTATACCTTATCCTGAGGTCTAGGTTCTTCTTCAGCTTGTTGCGCCATATGTGCAATATGATTATTCATCACTAAAATGTAGAGCAAACTGAATTTAGACAGCAGTTCAGGGCTAACTCTGAGGTCAGAGCTAAAAAGAAAAAAAAAATCAAACAATCGAAGCCAATGAATGACATTTAATTAATTTTTAAATATATATTAAATGAACATATATGACTATTACACTTTAATACATTATGCAACCTACTTAAGCATTCAACTGAGCTTTGAAATATTTAAGCCATAGACTGCCAGGGCTACATTCCACTTTCTTGGGCAAGACATTACCACTGTGCTGGGTAATGCTATCTCTAAAGCTTTTATGGTTTAGCATAAGAGGTACTTAGAATTATTAAGTTTCTATTGATTCTGAATGTCACAATTTCTATAAACATCTGATTTCTTTCTTATCTGTATTTTTTTAGATCTATATGTCCAAAGTGCATTCAGAAATGTAATCCTCAGACACTAGAGAAAACTAATCATTTGTCTACTCCGGTTATAAATCATAATTTATTAAAGAAAATCAAATTTTCTGTGATCCCAGAACAGAAAATTATGAACTTAATTCTTTACAAATTGCACAGGAGATAATATCTGATAATCCATTAAGCATATCTTAATCAGTATCTACCACTGTAATGTAAAGCACACTGGTAAGGATATGCATATGGCTGGTTAAGACAACCACTACAGTGGTACTCTATACAATTTTCAAAGAACTTGAAATTAATAGATTGCTAATGTATCAAACAACTTCTTTGATTCAAGTGGAACAGGGAGGTATTTTTCATACATAAGAATCTGAGTCAAAATGTGTTAACATCTGCAAGCTTTAAAATACAACAAAGTAGTATCTCACATGTAATGAGAGAAACTAACTTCACATGAGAAAGTGTGTAGAAGTTTACTGTTAACATGACCCAGTCCAAATATTGCATGCTTCAGTGGAAAGATTCTTACCAACTTCACTGAGCTTTATGGAAGACCTTAGCAGTCTGGTATTACATCTTTCCTTAAAAAACCTGAGAAATACACAAATAGCATTTTAAAAATAAAGGATAGCTTTCACAGGAAATTAATAGGACCTGCCACACTTATACTTTGCTTTAAGCTTGTCTTGGAATGAGTTTTCTGCCTGTGTATTTATGCACTAGAAAATCCTAACTGACCTGGAGCAGATTAAGTGATTATAGTGTGTGATTCAACAAATTCCAGAAACACGTTTCAAGTCCCTGAGTCACTCACATGCTGTTCAACTGTTTATTCACTGTGAAAAATGGCTGTATGACAAGCATGCAGAAAAAAACCTATTCTTATCAAGACAGCAAGTAGTTTTGTGTGGCTTCTGCTAAACTGACCTCCCAACCTCCTATCCCAGCATATGTTCTAAGTAGTTCCTTAAGTTCCTAACAAACTACAAGTAAATCAGGAAGGGAAGTAAGTCTTGCATACTTTCTATGTAGACCTTTTTTAAAGCTCAAAAATAGTATTCCTTTTTCTGCGATGTCACTTTTATCACTAAATTAGTGTCCCTGAGCAAAGTTAACCACATGTCCTTGGTAAATGTAAAGGAAATGTTAATTACATGAAATAATTTCCTCTTCGCAAGACAAAGGGATGGTACTTGAAACCTCTCCTTCTCTGTCATACAAAGTCTTCTTCCAGTCTGAACAGAGCAAGCAATTCTAGGAGTTCCATTTGTTTAAGAAAATAGGTCTAAATTGATTAAACTAATCATTTTATTCTAACTGCTCTTTTTAAAGACAACTGCTGATTGCATGCCCCTTTTGTAGCTGTAGCTGAGCCTGAGATGGTACAAAATAACCATCTTGCCAGTTGTCACAACTATTTGCTCATTCTTTAATTAAACATAATATATAAAACCGTATAATTTACATCTAATTGGGAAACATCTTCTTCAGTTACAAGGCAGCATAGTCTGATGGCATAAGTAGAAGCTTGGGTGTCAACAGGTCTGAGCTACTGTCCTACTGGAGAATCACAGCTGGCCTGGCAAAGATTCCTTAATCTTTGTGTTTAAAAATCTGATTTACTTATGAAAGATGATTTCAGTTACCATTGACTTCATGAGTTGTGCGAGTTGTTTAAGGTCTGTGTATTGCAGACCTTAAAACAGGATAAAAATTTAGCATCAACTTGCAGGAGCAGCACACTGTGAAAACAGCAAGACTGGTTAAATAAAACAAGAACAGGACTGTAACTGCAGGTTTGTCTGAAGAAAAACACCAAACAAAAAAAACCCCTATGTTTCAAAGTCGTGTTCTGGTTTGCCACAAAGTTTAATGTTATCGAGGAGATGAATTGTAAATATAAAAATCAAACTCCATGAAGTAACAGAAGTGGGTTTATCCAAGGAGAGATGTGGAATCAGTCAAACATCACAACAATGTGTGGGGGAAGAGAGGCATGGGATTGAAGAAGTCCTCTCCACACTGGCTGAACACAAAGGAAAGCAGCTCTAGGGAGAAGGACCTGGGGGTCCTGGTGGACAACAAACTGTCTTTGAGCCAGCAATGCCCCTGTGGCCAAGGAGGCCAATGGTATCCTGGGGTACCTTAAAAATAGTCTGGCCAGCAGATCAAGGAAAGTGATCCTGCCCCTCAACTCAGCCCTGGTGAGGCCACATCTGGAGTGCTGTGTCCAGTTCTGGGCTCCTCAGGACAAGAGAGACATGGAGCTCCTGGAATGGGCCCAGTGCAGGGCAGCAAAGACGATCAAGGGACTAGAGCACCTCTCTTTGAAGGACAGGCTGAGGGACCTGGGCCTGTTCAGCCTCAAGAAGAGGTGACTGAGAGGGGACCTCATCAATGTCTATCAGTATCTGAAGGGAGGGTATGAACAGGATGGATCCAAGCTCTTCTCAGAGGTGCCAAGCAATAGGACAAGACGTAGCGGGCATAAACAGATGCACAGGAAGTTCCACCTGCATATGAGGAAGAACTTCTTAACTGTAAACTGGCATATGTGTTATTTAGTTCTGCTCCAAAACCACTATTTTACCAAAGGCAGCAGCTTTTGCATTTTGCAGCAGAAATCAGATGCTAACAAAACATCATTTAGTGTAACAGGCTGATTTTTTTTTAGATAGTCAGTATACATTCAAAACTTTATATTATCTTGAAATCTCATACTGCTCTTTAAAATATCTCTTTTGAGTCAGAAAGACTCAAAAGGAGGACACTTTAGAAGCAAACGAAAAATCTATTATTATTCATGATCTAGTACACCTATTATCAGAGTGCACTTAACTGAACAGGCCAGCATCCATGCTGCAGTCTAAGTTAATCTCTTGCTTTTCTGATTGAGAGCTCTTTTTCTCAAACAAAAGAAAAAGCATTAAGGTAAAATATGCCCAAAGGTCCTTTTATTGCATACAAAAATTAACCAGGACCGTTTTCCCACACATGGGAATACACATGCTGTTAAATTTAAGGCAATAAAAATCACTGCTTGTGTACTGACAGGGAAGTGGCACCTGTATTTTGGGGATAATGTCTTTCTCATCATTAGACTAAAGCTTTATCAGCCATGAAATTTTTCAGTTTTTCTCTTTTTGGCACAATATGCATCATAGTTTTTACATGCTTTATATTTTGGTCTCCAGACACACTCTTTCCTGGGAAATTTTCTGCAGCCAAAGAGAATTTGTCACAATCTGGTAAATTTACAGAGCAAACCTCTTTTATGCACAAGTCTTTTATGAACTATACCATTCAGTGATATCCACAGGGAAGGCAGAGGTGCCAAAGAAACAAAATCGTCTCCATACACCATGCCCTGCCTACACTGAAAATTAAACATTACATAAAGCACATATAAATTTAGACAATAAAGTTAGGCAAGTAACAGACCTTTACACCCTGCAGCTTGATCCTGTGTTATCCTCCATGGCACAGCTTGAATCAATACCGTTACTAACTTTACTCTGTGTGCCCATATTACACACATTGGAGCCCCGATTCACTAGAAGTTGGTAAACTTCTGATTAGTAAAAGTTGCAGGTTGCCAAACCAGCACACCAGTCTCCTTTGAACAGGTCACCAGGCCTTTGACCCTTGTGCAAGCAGGAGCTGGACCTTTTGCTGGGGACAAGTGCCGATGCTGAAGGAACAGGACTGAACAGCAGACAGAATACAGCTGAGCCAATGATATCATTATTGCACTAAATCCTCATTTTGTCTTTTATGCTCCACTCCTCTACTCTGGCTGCAGATAGCTATGGATTAAAGCTGGAGAATACAAGAATGCTGGAACGCCCAAACATTAGCATTCACAAAGAGATGTATAATTCACAATGGGCTAAAGAAATAACCTGAACTGAATTAGAAAGAAAAAAATAAGGACAAATACCCTTATTCAAGTTATGACCATCAGTAGCTTAAGTGATAGTTTTTGCTTAGTGCATTAAGAAGCACTCTTCACACCTCACCCTGGATCCCAGAATGCCTCCTTTCCAACTCATACATTGGGATCAGCTGATTTCTTCCGATTAGTCCTTGAAAAATAGCTGTCACAAAAAACCACTGTGTAGTGGATGGTCCAAAAGCAGCACAAGCTGTTGGATGTTGTGTAGCTCACTGCCACTGGGCACCTTCTGGGGACAGTTTTCCATACCTCCCAGCAATGAGAGGGGAGACAGGAGCCATGTTCAGCTCAGGATACATCCACATTTGTTCAGCCTCCTTACAGCATGGCAGTTCAGGCAACCATGCAAGTTGGAGGTTATTTTTATGGTCTTCTGTATCTACAAATACCTTCCTCATTCAAAAGTAACAGAAGATTTCAGATTTCCTTTTAATTGTAATTCAGGTTCACATTCTATTTTCTCCAGTTTCCTCTTTGGGTATGACTAAGAGACAGTCACACTTCATAAAATTTGCAAGTTAAAGTTCTTGCCTCTTTATAGATTTCTAAAGTAAAAGGTTTGAGAAAACATTCAAGCGTTATTAAATTCTTGCTTTAAAAAAACCTCATTTATTATTTGTTTTATTGCCAGCACAATTTTATATTTGTGAAATATAACAATGAAAACTTCCCTTTCACTGATGGGAAAAATAATATTTTTTCCTGATATTTCATGCATACATTATTAGATTTGGCTATGGATTTATTAATTAAATTGATCCATCATATTCAGGTCTTTTCAGTAACAAATCCGTTTTTACACCTCTTGATTCAAAAGAGATTCACAAATTTTGAATGGAAATTCTGGTGAAAATACAGAATGTTATCAACACAGAGCAGTCAACAGACTAGCAGAAAGAGCCCTTGGGTTTTACCTGGAAAACCTGGCTTCAAGTCAGCCTTTGCAGAAGTCAGACAAGAAACCTGAATTTTATGCAAGTGTCCAAAGCCCCATCTCCAATGAATGAGCAGGTTTCTCTCTCTCTTCTGGAAATGCTTGATCCCAGACAATTTAGAAATGCAGAAAAAACTAGATATGCCTTAAGCATTTATTATTTCCTTGTAAAGCAACACATGAAACCTCCAGAACAGTGAAACATCAGAAACTTTCAAGTTTCCGATTAGATATGTTGAAATTAACAGATCAACTAATATTTTCCTCAAAACAGTATGAAATTAATTAGTGAAGTTTCCCTTCTTTCTGGTTTGTTCCTAGAAATAAAGATAGAATTAATAACTACTATGATGATGGAGAATAGAAAACCTAAACGCAGTGTTACGGAACATATGTAATAAAGTGACAATTTTGCATTAACCTTTACATTTTGGAGTATAGAAATCATTGTGAAAATCTACATTATATTGCTGTGATCTCAGAGTCCAAAGCATTCCATAAAATGGTGCTGGAGGTCTTAGCACTGCAAAATATGGAATGTATGGAAATAAAAATACATTAATAAAAATCAACATTTTCTTAACGAATCAAATTAAGTTTCAGCCTGATTAGTGAAAAATAAGAATGGAAAGCAGAAAGAAATGTTATTCAAACCTTTCAGTGAGTGAGAACAGGTGTGACTGAATTAATTAAATATATTTTTATGACTATAATCTATGGGAATAATATACTCCATCATCATCAGTCTCTGTGATGATACCTGTTGATGCCAACTGACGACATGAATTCACTGATTTATTAAAATTAGTGTATTACATTCTTAAAAATCACCTTTTGAATGTGGGCCAAACCCAGGACTTGGCTTAAATAGAAACACAGCATAGTTTGGAGGGAAAATTTGCCTTAATGTGAAAATATCTCTCCAGCCTATCTGTTGTAATTAAGTGCTGGTGGTCACTAGACAGCATACACTTCCCTCAGACAGAAAAGTCCAGGATTTAGCGCAGCAGTAAGCCCGAGTGTAGTAACCTGAGCCGAGTAACAAGGAAAGATATATTGAGAATGAAGCACAGCAGAGAGCAAACTCTTGACTTGCTTCTCACTGGCTTTACAACCTGTAGAGAAAGCCATACATCCATCCTGCACGGAGCCACTCCTTCCCGGAGGGGTGGGTGACGGGCCCTGCCCCTGCCCATCCTCCCCTGGCGGGCGCACCTGCCAGCTCTGCTGGCCAGGTCCAGCTGACGTGCCTGCTGCCTGCAGGGTAGCTGGGATCAGGGGAATTAGTTCTGCTTGCCTTGGGAGGCCAGCCCAGCCGCCACGGCTTCTATTCAAACTCCCCTCCACCACTCAAGCTCAACTGGAACCATTTAGTACCCTCATTGTTCTGTGGTTTTTATTTGTTTCCTTCCACTCAAGCACATGTTAGAAAAGGCGACCCCCCAGCAGTCTTTTTTTTTCCCCCCTTTTCACATGACTAAGCGATTATCTTCTTCCTAATCAAAGAGACAGATGAAAAGAGTATATTAATAAAAGTTCCCCTTCAGGAAGATTGGAAATGAATGATTAGTAAAATACACCCAATTTTACTTATAGACCCCCCTCATAGAGAGGCATCTGTGAAGGGTAGGGATGCCAGAATAGTGGTGGGGACTCAGGCATCTGGAAGCTGTTTGCGATATGGATTAGAAGTCAGACTGCACATAGATACTGCCTCCAGTCACAAAAGCTCTCTCTGTGGAGGGGAAAAAAATATGCTGCTTGTTTACAGTGCTACTTTTTCCCTTTGCTTGTTATCTGTTTTATTTCTTCCCTTGCGCCTCTCTCCCCACACCATTCATGTGCAATTATGTCTGCACCGACACGCCAGCTGGTGGGGCCTGTTAACCATACCCACCACACCCGCATCTAGGAAAAGGGGAGAAGGAGACAGGAGCTGGGCAAACAACACAGCATTGTGCTCGGGACCACAGCATTATCTGCTCCCTGTTGCCAGGGACCGCTGATCAAAACGGGAAAAACAACTCCTGCACTGGGAAGAACAGACTGAAGATAGTCGTGTCTTCAGCTTGCAGTGTATCCACAGCATATTTAAAACAGTGGTAAATCACAGACACAAAAACTCCGACGGGCTTTAAATAAAGGAAAGTGCTGAATATTTAAGCAAGTGTAGAGTGAATGGTGTTTTCCAGACAGATCTAGTTTCACCAGCATGAGCCTGAGACGGTCGCACTGTTTACAAGCATTAAACCAGACCACCATAAAAAATCGTATGAAACATGAGAACTATTCTAGTGAATAATTCTATCATACTTGTCTTATGAAACAGATATTAAATACACTCAAAGATGCTACTTTTAAATTTCTCTAGCAGTAGGCTTTTCTGATGCTTTCTACTTGTTAAGATTTTAGTCTCAAAATCAAATAAGTGCAGAAGTATAAGATAAGGCTGCTTAAATTCTACATGCGTACATTAGAAATTATATTAAGAGAGTATCCCACCTGAGTGTGAGGGGGCATGGGATCAGGGTTTTAGGCCTTCTGTTCATCCAGTTTTCCCTCACTCAGAAGAAACAGAATCCCAATCCTAAACTACTTCCAAAAAATGTCATAGAAAATTTTTTTAAATGAAATTATTATTTTAAACTCTGTTGCTTTCAAATCCAGATTCTCACACTGCATTTCAAAGAAGATAAAATTTCTCCCCTCTAACACCTTATTTGGAAGAAATTGCATTCTGAAGAAAAGGCATTTTTTTAACAGAAATAAAATTAAGCAGCAAGCAGCATCTCAAATTCAACTTTTTTCTAGGAACTTCTCTTAAAAAAATGCATTTAAGAGTCGAAGGAAAATACATCTGAGGAAAATAAATTTTTGTGCAAGCATATATCTGAATTTGTCAGCATTTTTTATTATTTGAGAAAGCAAAAAGGCAAATTAATTGGAACACTACTACAAAATAATTCAAACATCTCCACATAATTAAAATTACAGCAGCATCATGGTAGGGCTGTACTACTGCTAATGCAGTAAATAAAGCAGGCTATTGCAGTAAATCCAAAATTATTAGATTTAAACTCCTGACAATGGATATTCATTTTAGACCTACTGGATTGTATTAGATATATATTTTAAGCCTCTTAAATGCTTATACATTAGAGGTATGGGGAATCCCTTCTTTTAGAGGAAGGATTGCAGAAAAAATGTATCTTGTAAACAACATCTAAATGCCATTTATGTGTGTCATTTTACAGAAAAAAACCTTAAAAATTATAAGCATTTATTTCCACAGAACAAAATGATGAACAAGACCAGTGTTGTACATGTTTCCTTGGAATGGGTTTAAGATGATCCCAGGATATACAAGTAGAGGGGATTTCACTGATCACTCCTCATTAGTGCCAGCAAAGTTTTAAATAACACCCCTCTACCACACATTCCATATCTGTTAAGATTTAGAGAACTCTTTATATAGTATTAGTAGACTTATTTATTTCAGATTTCCATGACAGTAACAATCTATCTATGCAAGTCTTCTTGAAACAGAAAATCGCAAAGTATTTAAAACATGTTTAAAAACAAATATTTTTCTATCTATACGAGTCATCTACAATAGACTCAATACACCACGCTGCATCTTCCCAGGTGCGGACAATCATGTATGCCCTTTCTTAAAGTAGCTACTCTCTTCCTTTCTCTTCTTGCAAATGATGTAAAGTTAAACCCCTCCTTTAACTGGAAAGAACATGTAGTGCCCAGCTAGAGCCACACTTTCCAATTGCTACCACGACAGGAAGCTTCATAGTAAAAGGAAAAAAGAAGACATTGTCTCAGTAGGTCATCTTTGTTCAGGTTCCCGTGAGGAAGTCCTAGGGGAAGGGAGAATAGCCTGGGGTTTGCAGCGGTGCTTTTTGGTGGTTTTAACATTAAAATATGTCTCTGTTTCAGATAGAGCATGGGCAAAATAGTGACAAGTTTGCAAAACATAAGATATCTAACAATATTCATAATTGTTCAGGCATTTCTGACAATCTCACCTTCCTTATGTTTTGTCTGCAGTCAACGCCTACACCAAGGGGATTTCCATTTACAGCTAAGAAACCAGGCTAATTTTCCTAAAGAAGAATTGTACCTACAAAAGAAAAAAATGCAGTGGTTGAAACTATTGAAGATAACATTTACTTTCACATAAAAAATATGTCTAGATTTTGTCTTTGTGGTCTTTTTACATATAATATAGAAATTTTATAAGACAAGAGAATTTTTTTAACGGAACAGCCACTTTACAGTTCTTGTGTTTGTCAAGCCATATTGCCTTATCTTTTCAAAACTGAACTCATATAATCATTTTTAGAAGTGATTTATATTAACTGAAAACCATTGTTATTCTTTGGAGCCATCTAGCTAAGACATTTACAGAAAATGGAGTATAATATCCCAATTTTATTCTTTCTTTAAACAGAAGTTCTAAATTCAGTATGTATCATGGCTTGATGTGTAAAAAAAAATTTTTACACATTTTCTGTTCTCTTTAATTCTTTGTTGCCTGGTTTAGACATACTACATAAATTTGGACAAATGCAGCTGCACGCACGTGTTTAGAGATTCAGACCTAAATGCATGATTACCATATAACCATGTGCAATACATTCATATATTTTTGACATGCTCCCAAGCAGTTGATTTTGTGTATTTATGTAGTAGATGGAGTATTTATTTTCATTTTCCTTTCCATTAAACAAAGGCTCTATCATTTTGTCAAACTGCTGTTAAAGGATAACATGTAAATATGACTTAAAATTGCACATGCAAATGGCCATATGCAATTATGGCATTCTAGTAAAAAACATGAAATTAATGTGCCTCATTAAACACATATATTTCATAGAAAGAAAAGTTCATAAAACATGTACAGCCTGTGCTTCTTTAGTTATTACTATAGTATCATTCATATTTCCACAAAACTAAAACAATGGTTTTGCTTTTCTTCTTAGACAGGAATGTTTTATGTCTGATGATGTTTTTTAATCAAAGTCTCAAGCAAAACCATGTGGACTGGATGTGAGTTGTGTAAATACAGTTGAAACAGCTGAACAGGTGATGATGATAATACAGCCTGCTTGCCCATACAGAAAGATATGTAACTAAATAAATCACTAACC
>VYXC01004309.1:145651-181960 GCA_013397175.1 Platysteira castanea | reverse complement strand
AGAGAAGAGAAGAGAAGAGAAGAGAAGAGAAGAGAAGAGAAGAGAAGAGAAGAGAAGAGAAGAGAAGAGAAGAAGAAAGAAGGAAAAGAATGTCAACCCAAGAGTGTAAAAGTTTCTGAAATTAAGTTCAACGTCCAGGCACAATATGTACAAATTTTATTTTTTCTGTCTTGACACAGTTTTGTCTGGAGCCTTGCAGTTTCTGTTCAAGGGGAATGTAAGTGAAGATCTTTAAAGCGATACATATTTTACTTGTGTGGTTGGCCTGCAGCCTCTGTTCTGATCCTCCCTTCTATAAACAATCCCCTCATGATGATCTGTTTGTCCTCTTCCATATGTGGATAAATCCGACTCTTCCAAAGGAGAAGAGGAGCAGCATAGGTGTATCCTGTGGTAAAGACCTTTTGACTGGGAGTTGATCAGCATTCTAATAACTTTTTCTGCTGTGAAAGTCAAAGAAAAATTTGGCTTATTTCGCTTGAAATGTCTAAATAAGATGAAACTTGGACTACTTCCTTAATGTGTCCATGTCCAGATTTTAAAAATAAAAATAAAATCCATGCTATTTCCTTTAAAAGTCCTGTTTAAAAAATTATTAACATCACTATACAATTTAACATGTCTCTGTTTCCAAGTATATTGATTAAGGAGAGTAACCCATAGGACTTTGTCCTCCCCTCCTCCCAGGGTCATAAGCACAAAATTCCTTTTGCATTTTACCTGTATATTTTTCCTTCATGTTAGCCAGCATACCCTGAATGCTTTGCCATTTAAAGTGAAACTAAAGTGATAAAATCTCATTTTTGCTACTCTTCCCTCTATATCCCCACACAGTGTTATTTATCCAAAACTCTTGAATTATCTAGAGTGACATTAATCTCGCAAGTGGGAAAAAACAAATTAAAGATATTTCTTTAGGGGAAGAACACCTGAAGAACTCCACTGCTTCAGTAGTTCAAGCCCTAAGACTATTACAGTGTCTGTGCTCAGCTATCTATATTTGTCTACACATATAATTTTGAACACATTTTAATTATAAATTTAACTGCATTTCTTGGATAGACTGTTAATTTTGGATAGACAGTTTAACCATTTCATAGCCTCTAGCATTTTTCCTACATTATTATGTGTACTCTTAATCTAATTTTAAGACAAAAATCAGCAACGTGTTTTAGTTTGTCTGTGATATTTCTCCTAGGCAAAAAGTTCCAGATGAAAAGTCCAGTGAAAACTGTCAAGAAGAAAGTAGATTACAGGGCTAAAACAAATGCTTAACCCACCTCAGCTTAACCTAGTTGGCATCTTTTCACCCTCATCAATGTGAATGCCTAGTGAGAATCTCTCTTTTCTGGTGAAGAAACAAGACCAGGTATTGATTACATTTGTTAATTTTCATCCAACATCCAGAATTTATTCTCTGCTTTTCTGCCATCTGAGATAATATATTCTTTCAAAATTAAAACATAGCAGGATGTTCAAAGTTTTTAATCACTTCTCAAACTAGAAAGACCAAATCCAAATCATCTCGTTCCTATCACTCAAGTGCCCCACTGTAACAGTAACATTTTGATTCTGCCAATTAAAATAAATAAATAAATAAATAAATGCTTATAATTTGCAAAGAAAGCTAATTGATAAATGAAGTGTCACCGATTACTAGTGGTGCTGGCAGGGTGACATTCCATTATCCCACCAGACGCCTTGCAGTCGTGGGCAGGGAGTCACAGAGGGACAGGATCCACGGCAGTTCACCCCCTCCTCCCCGACCCTGACTCCAGGCATCCCTTTCTCCGACCCCTCTGCCAGTCCCACATCGCTTTCATCCCTGAGTGCAGGGTGGAGGGGCTGGCTGTTGTGATGTCGCTTGGGCTGGGTGACAGCCCGTTCTCCACAGACATCGCTGTCAGAGAATCACAGACTTCCACATGTACGAGCGAAATTAACTTCTGTTAGTCTGACATTTTCCGCAATCAATACTCACAGGGTCCTTGTCTCTGGGATCAAAATTCATAAATCAAAAGCAGAAAGCATGAAATAAGGTATTTGATAAATCCATTAACTGAAGTGGAAGTGTACTTCTGTCACAGTGTTTAAAGACTACAGTAGTGCTGGCTAAAGGGAGAGAAATCTAACAAACACATTAAGTGAAGTGCTGGCTTGTGTTTGTTTGAATATATGGCTCAATCTCACTTGCTGAAGGACTTTACGCCTGGACAGCAGACAAGTTGTTTCCCCTGGACTCCACGCTGGACAGACTGCTTTCAGGAAGCAGAAAACCACCAACTAACCATTTTATGATGAACAATCCTCTCCTCCCACTCCAGAACAATCCAAGTTAAAGACAAATCTGCATTGCAAAATGTAACACCACTTCAAACCACTTTTAATTCACTAAAGCTGCATGAGCTTAATGTGTGGGTCATTGTTTTTAAGGGTTAGAAGAAAGTCCAAGATACAGATAAGGACCAAGAAAATTTTTGTTGCATTTTTCAGTCCAAACATCCAAGTGACTCCTAAAGCCCCAAGGACTACCTGTCAGTACCGTTTGGCACCTAGGAAATTTCTTTGAACAGAGGGCGAAATCCATACCTGATATCATCTGATGTGGGTCTCTTCAAGTTACAGTAGTTCTCCAGAAGCTAAAAGCTCATCCCATGGTTTGCATACTCTTAAAATTTACTATAAAGATATACCTGTATTTTTCAGCTATGATCCATGATATAGAATTAGTGGTAGAGGTTTACATTTGAATACAAATAGCATTATTTTAACAGAGCTACTTTTTAAGGAATATCATAACTGTGTTTGCTGTGATTGAAAACTGCAATGTCTGCTTGATACACAAACTACCTAATGGCCAAACCTTGTCTCTATAATGTAATATAAAGGATACCAGTAGACAAGTTACTTTCATTAGACTATTTCTTTATATCACTTCAAATACCATGACAATACACTTTCCTTCTTTCAAACTGTGAAATGAAGACAAAGCAGATGTTTTTCTGTATGACAAAATCTTCTTAGAATTGCTTCTAAGTATAACTGCATGTTATCAACAAAGCTTCTATTTTATAGTTTCTGAAATCAGTAGAACAATATTTTCAGCACATCTCGTTCTATATTTGGTCACTACCTATCAATGAATAGTTTGATTTTGCTTTTCTCTAATTGCAAGCTATCCAATAATTAGAGCAGGGTTTTTTCTATACAGATCTTTTGTCTTCTAAGTCTGTCAATAGTTGTGATTTTTTAAGAGTCTGAATCTACTCTAATAGACCTGTGAGAATGACTTTTTTTGCTGTTATGTACATTCAATAAAGTTTTTCCCCTATCTCTTAAAGGATTCTATTACTTTCTTTTCTGCTCTGAATAATACATCTCCCCTTGAGAAAACTCATGTTAACAGAATAGAAGTCTGCATTTAGACTTAGATAATAAAATTATTAGGCATGTCTGACTTACCTGACTATTTATACTTATAGCATCATCCTTATCATAGAACCACTCTAAAACTGAAATGTTCTCAGTATATTGGCCTCTGATATTTACTACTCTACAAAACATCTACATGTGGGTTTTTTCATCATTCAGGGAGTCTTAGCTGAAAATATTTTGGGAGAAAAGTTTTTTAGGTTTTGGTTACAATCAACATGTAACCCTGTTTCTCAATTTTTTTTTTCCATGAACCCTGGGAATCCTGAATCTGTGTCTTCCCATGGTGGGAGCTGAGAAGCCACAGCAGCTACTCATCTGTTGTGGCTTCCCAAGCAATAAGATCCCCACTCCTTCACACAGTCAATCTGATTCTCAGTCTGCCTGGCTGACAGGTGACTGGCAGGGTGAGCGTCCTGGGAAGCTGAAGAGGCAGACAGTCTATCCACTGATGGACAACCAGACAGCCAAATGCCATTTTTATCTTCCCCAAAACTGTCCTGTCAGAAATGTGTGGCTTTTTTTTTTTCTTTTCCTGCATGAAGGAAATTTGTTTTCCATTCAGCTCTTTTCAGGGGTTGTTACCAAAGAAGGAGCCCACTATTACTGAGAGAGCTTTCACTCACTTAAACACAAAATTCAGTACGTTCACTCACAGCAGAATACCAAGCAGATTACCTTGCTTAGGACAGTCAGTATGGATGGGAACTTATGATGTTTTCAGATCTCAATCCAGGACCATTAATTGATATACACCTGTCCAGAAGGGCAAGTACTTAATTAAAAGTAAGGTAGAAAGGAGAAACCATTTATATCTTGTTCTTTTTCTGCTCTCCCTGCCGTAAAGTTGACTTCTCAATTTCCCAGTCAAACCAATCTGAGAAAAATTCCTTCCCTTTGCTTATCTACCCCATTGACATACAAGACATTTAAGTCTAGGGATTATGATGCTTCAGTGCATAGTTGGTTCTCATAATATCTTCATCTTTATCTCTGCAGAGCCACTCGGGAGGGTGTATGAAAAAATACACAGAAGAAATCATACTACCTAGCAATCAGCTAACAAGTGCATATGTTTCAACATTTTTCAAGATATATGTAAAGATGCAACGTGGTTTTAATTTTTTACTAGAACTGCATCATTCCAATGGTTTTTTAGTCCTCTGTAAAGCAGGGTGGTCTGTAAATTTTTAGACCATTTCCTGTAGAAAAGGAGATGTGATTTCTGTGGATGTTATCCAGTACAACATGGTAACATCATTTAGGAATGATAGAGTAAACCCAGAAATCTTCCAATAGAAACTTACACTGGCCAGCAGTGTTGTGACTTGAAGAATAATTTGTTTTGGAATTTAAGAACATGATCAGACAAACTATTTATAAATGCATCTCATAAACTGAATTAATTTTTTATATGCTTTTGATGCCTAACGAAGAATTTTAGCTGTTGTCCAAATAGACAACATCATGTACTTACAAGTCTTTTGACTTATTCAGTAAAACAGTGAATTCCTACAACAAGAAATATTACTTCAAAGATCTTGCACTACTGAAATATGACAAGTGAAAAAGTTAAGCTTCTCAATGTAAAGTTCCAGGAAAAAGATCTTTTCCATTTCATTCCAAAAATAACTAAAATATCATGACAAATGAAATGGGAATAATTTATTTTTTCTTATGGAAACTAAATAAAATTACACTGATAAACCTAGCAGCCAGCTGTCATTATAAATAGCTTGATGTTTTTCTGTTCGTTTTGAGAAAAATATTCTGCTACCTCTTTGATTCTAGTAATGAATACTACTTCCTTCTAGTAAGGTTTTTTTACTCCTCAAAAGGGAAAGCCCTTTTTATATTTGAGGGGATGTCTAATAGTATGTGTTAATTATAAATATGAAACAAAACCTTATATACAATCATGGAATAGTTTGCGTTGGAAGGGGCTTTTATAGGTCTCTTAGTCCAACCCTGTTACAGTGAGCAAGGACATTTTCAACTATAGAGTTTAAGTGCTAAATCTTTTTAAATTATAAAAATTTGTACATTATTAAATACTTTTCTCCAGCACTAAACACATGCTTCCTGCAATAGTCTACCCTGTAGTCCCAAGAAAATCTATTTGACAGCAGCAATCATTAATATCAAAACATCTTCTGCTTTGCTTGTATTTTCTTATATGGGTTTCTCTATTACGCTGAAAATAAAAGACAAGATAGATGCTTACAGTCTATGTAAATGCTGAGACCTTTTTAAAAATTAGGAGGGAAAGAGAAGTCTTATTGCAAACACAAGTGCAGAAGAACTCCGGTAGTCAGAGCATTTGTCACTGAAGAGCAACAAGAAGATTAATTAGGTAATGAGAAGATTCATGATGAAAGCGTGTACCTCCATGTGATGCAGAGACAGTTTTTCTTTGGTTCTGGAAACTCAGAGACAAGACCATTTTCTTCCTCTCTGTTCTAGGCCCCTTTAATTAAAATTCCTAAAAAAGACAAAGGCGTAGGATTTTTATTTGGGATTTTTTGTGTGTCTGCTGCTAGAAGGCAAGTAAGTTCATCTGGTATCCACCCATATTTCTGAAAATCCTTCCATTTTCCTTTTCTGTTTCTCCAAACACACTTTTCCAAGAAGCTTTATGCCTCCATTATGCAGGAGAGGGGATCCATGTTTCTATTATAGCTCACATCATGTTCCCTGAGCTTTTTCTCTAATAGTCTCATCTTGATTACTATGCTCCCAGCCAGAGTAGATGAAGAGAACCAACATATATGAAAATAATTACCCCCTCTGAAAAGTGTTATAGTTAACAACTCTTAACTGTACCCTACAACTTTCATAAAATTTAAATGTAATATGCTGGTTCTCACTTGGTAAGAAATATGAGAAGCTATGAAAGTAGTCCTTCATTTGTATTTCACTGGACATAGCTGTTCTAAAAACACGTGAACAGGTCATTTTTTTCTTTGCCATACTTCTGCTTTCTGACATGAAACAAAGGAATAATGGTGAACCATTATTTCAGCATCTACAGTATTCCCTAGCCAAAGTGCAGGGGTTACATCAATACTGAAATAGAGATATCCTACTCATTTAGGGCAAGACTGCTTTGTTTTCTTGTAAATCATACTCCATTATGACTTTTGAATTGCCAAGGGTTCCACAAAGCATGCTGATTTAATATCTTAAGACTATTGCAGTCACCTAAATGTCCATGGTATAGTAAAAAAGACAGGTTTGTTTTTTTTTTTTTTTACTTTACTAAGAATAGGTTTTCAGAAGCAAGGATGAAGAAAATACTTGCCTTACTATTTTTACAACCAAAACAAAGCTGCAAAGCCACAACATATCTTTCTCTGGAAGAAGCTCTCTCCTATGCCCTTGCAGGCAGGACAATGCCAGGGAAACTTTTGGAGTTATACTTTCCATTCTGTCCCAGCATACAGTTCTGTTACCAGTTTGCAAATGCTTACAGGACACGTCAGGAGTTGTGTTGTTTAAATGCCTTTTTTTCCACTTACACAGTTCACAGTTCAAGCAGTGATGAGAAACCATAAATTTGACATAAATCCTAGTGTGCATGAAGGTAACATGCTGGGTCTTCTTGCCTCTTCCTCCTAAATGAGTAGTTGGCAAGTTTGATAGCCGACTATTAAGAGAAGATTATAACAATAAGGCATTTAAAACCAGCAACAACAAAGCACAACCTCAAGGTAGCAGTTGCAAGCACCTAAACTCATTCCCTGCTCCAGCCTCAGGCTCGAGCAGAAAGAAGGGAGAAGAAGTATGAGAGTTATTTGCAAACATTTTAAGGTGCTGTGGTTCCAGTCCTGAATTTGAATGGAAAGCTGTGAGAGAGCTATGTGAGAGGTTTAACAAGCTGGGTATGTCAAGCAGAAGAGGAGCCACTCTTTATTTGCTAAACGGGTATTAAACATAAATTGATAATGCCAGCCAGAGGCTTAGTCCCTCTCATTGAAACTTTCTAGCCATTTAGTATCTACCTCAAGGAGCCCTGCCTTTTGCTAGTTGAAACATTTACAATGCCACACACCAAACCAGATTAAGGTGGAAATGAACATGATCTCAAAAAAAAAAAAAAAGAAAAAAAAGCAGGTTTTAATGTTTTGCAGTTTCTCAATTCAGGTCCCTAAACTGCAACTGAAATTTGGCTCACAAAAGAGGAGACTGTGGGAAGCAGCCCAATGCAGAAATAAGTGTTGGGTTCAAAGAGAGGAGGAAACCCTCCTGTTGGCAGAGCTTCTGCCTGTGCCAGCTAAAAGTCACCACAAAACTTGTTTGTGCTTAAAAAGTCATAATTAGAGGCTAGTCCTGCTCTTAACACTAATCCTGAGCCTTTCTTTAGAGTCACATGTTTCTCTGCAATTGCTATGGAGTCTTTGCTTCCATGGGTGCTGCTTTCTCCCACCTGGAGACATGCTGCAGGATGAGGCAGTTTCAAAATACAAAATCGAGCCAGATCAAGTGCATCTAATCCTTACAAGGCCTTGCTACATGCTGACTGAAGTTAAGATTTCAGAAAGAAATGGGAATAAAACTGCAAGAGAATAATTTAATTCACTTATTGATGACTACAAGGTAAAGTGCACTTTTCTCACCATGCTTATCTTGATAACTATATGCTGACTTAATTTTTCTTCCTTTAGGTAGTCTAATGTTTTAAAGGCTTTTTCCAATTTGTGATTGTATATTTATTTCAGCTGATACCCTATGAACCACCTGAGCGCATTTAAATGCCATCTACCACATAACAAACACTGATTTCCTGCTAGGAGATGAGGGAGCTGCAGCAGTTACACTGTGTTATTGTACCACAGTGGCAGGCTGCCAATATGTTCATTCACATTTGTAAATTCTGTCTCTTCTGTAAAAGAATAACAATCATATCTTATTAGAACTGAATACCTTGGTAAAATCTCAAATGTTTATCCAAGACAGTTGGATCATCTTCCTTGAAATTCTGTGATTGAACATTTCTCTGTTAGACAAACAGTGACAAAATAGACACAAAATAAATACCTGGTTATACGTTTATTGGTAATGAGTCTTTTCCTATTCAGGGAAACAATTTACTGCTTACAAAAAAAAAAAAAATAGAAAGAAAGCCCTAAATGCTGTGTGGTACTTCACAGATTTTTTGCATGTTTGGAGGACTGTTCTAGTTGGATCATGTCTTTTTCACGGAAACAGAGAATAAATTCATCAAAACAGCGAATCTTTTGAACCAAGACCTATGAAGACCTTTTTAATAAAGTGACAACTTTCAGTTTCCGTGTAGACCTGCAACGATGCAATTGCCTAGAAAGGCTGCTATTGTTACAGCTACTGTGTAGATAATGAATGAGTGTGACACAAGATACTGGTGAAGTGGAGAACAAGGGATTGTTGGCACCGTCCCCATGTTCTCTTTACAGGACAATTAGAGACATTCGGCGTTGTCAAAACACTTTTCAAGATTTAGTCACAAGTCGGAGGCAATCTATCTGTGATTGCTATTGGCAAAAGGTGAACTTGATTTTCTAAAAGTGTGCGAGTGTTTTAGCATAATTAGTTTGAAATAAGAAATGTTATCTCTATTTATTAGAATTTCATGACAAATAGAGATAACAAATGAAATGCAAATAAGTTTTCTATCTGTGTCATTTCGAAGTTTTCCTTTTCTAAACAGTGGAATTTAGACAGATTCTGCAATAATGGGCTGCTTGTAGTGAAAAAAAAAGGGACTACATGCTTGGGCAATGTTCCCTGGCTCTTGCTCCACCATATCTCAGCATATGGTGTGCATGCCAACTCATCTTCTATCACTTGCGTCTCTCTTCTAAACAAGCTGAGGTGAAATATAGTAAGCAGTGTGCATACAGTTCTGAAGCACAAATCGTTTGCACAATTATCTCTTATGCACACAATTTTACTAATTTTTAATTGGTTTATACCTCCTCTAAGCAAGCCTATAAGACCACATGCCTTGTTCAAACTCTTGATTTTTTTTTCTCTACGGTAAGGTCTGTGCCTTTAACACATGCTGCTTTTATTATAAACCTAATCCTAAGGCTAAGAATAATTTGTTTTTCTAAAAGACAGCTTAATTTATCAGTCAGGAGCTATCTAAGTATCTTAGAACCATGCTGCATTTCTCAGTCTTTGGACTGTGTCTGCAAGGGTACTTTAAATCAGGATCTTCAGTTGGCAGCAGCAGCGGATCATCTCAGTGGCAACTGGCAGGGACCTTGTTTAAGGCTGACTCTTTGAAGCACAGTGTGAGTACTGCCACTGCACCCATTTGCTTTCTGCAGGGTAAGCTTGCCACCATATGGAAACCATATGGATTACTTAGTGGAGGTCAGGCTAACACTGATAGCATAACTAGATTTTCTGTCTCAATTGTAGAAGTTTGATGGAAACGAAAATACACAGTACAACTGCAGGAGAGGAAATGTGGCTCTTTGTGAACCCTCTTTTGTACTTTAATACCAGTCTGAGCCATCCATTCAAGGCTGAGTCCTGAATGGATATTAGCTAAGCATTTTTATGTTACGGACAATCAACTCTGATTAGTGGTTTCAGTAAGTACAAATGTTGAAAACATCAAATGTGGATACAAATTTGGTGTTTGACTTTCCATTTTCTTCACTACTTGCACTAAAAAGACAGCTCAGACTCCAAATCTAGTGATACTGCTTAAAAAGTTCCATTTTGTATAAAGCACTAACACCAGATTTACAGAGAGGTGATCTAGTTCTAACTTTCTCTAGAGTGCTCAATATTTTCCACACAAACAATTAAAAAAGTTATTTTGCACTTGGAATCCAAATATATTACTTGTAAGGGCATGACACAAGAATTACAATCACAATTAATGGCATGTCAACACATTTTAAAGAAAAATATTGATGTCCAATGGGTAATCAGGCACTCTCTAGATACCATGATCATCTTTCAATGAATGCCATCCATCTAAACTGGGCACTCAAATTACACCAAAGTTTTGGAGATTAAAGTATGAGAAAAAATGTGGAGTAGAACTGAACTAGACCATACAGAATAGGCAAACTACTATATCTTACAGATAACACCTTTAGGACGTATTCCCATGGTTGATAAAAACAGCAAAAATGTTTTTGAGTTTTCAAATTAGTTGGAATGAAGTGACAAGTGTCTTGCTCCTTTTTTCTTCCTCATAATTTTCCCAAAGGAAAAAAAAATCAGTAGCCTATTTTCCTCATTATATATCAACATGTAAAATATAGCTATGTTTTCACATATAGGATAAACATGTATGCATCTTCAGCATTCTTCGGTATGATTTCAAAAATGTTTTTGCTATGACATTTTCCTATAACGTAAAGAACATAAATAATAAAGAATAGCACTTGATTAGATTCATCAAAATTTACTGCTTTGATTTGCAATCAGAAATGACCATCCTCTAAAAATATCAGCGATAACCCTCAGCCGCTAAGTACCACGCAGCTGCTCACTCACATGCTCCCCTCTGGTGGGATGGCAGGGAGAATCAGAAAAAGGTAGAACCCAGGTTGAGAAAAGAACAGGTATAAATATAATAATAATAATAATAATAATAATAATAATAATAATAATAATAATAATAATAATAATAAGAAGAAGAAGAAGAAGAAGAAGAAGAAGAAGAAGAAGAAATGGAGATAATAAAAAGAGAGTAAGGAATAAAACTCAAAGAAACAAGTGATACACAATACAACTGCTCACCACTCGCTGACCGATGCCCAACCCAGCCCCCAGTCAACTCCTCCCAGTTTCTGTTCTGGGCATGATTTTCTGTGTTCTAGAATATTCCTTTGGTCAATTTGGGTCAGCTGTCCTGGCCATGATCCCTCCCTGGTCCTTGTGCAGCTCCTCACTGGCAGAGCACGAGAACCTTTCCCAAACTTGCCAGTGATTTATGTGTATTTTTTACCGCTAAAGCTTTTAAGTCAGTGGCATAAAACTGTTCCTCCCAAAAAGCAACAAACACTGTCAGTACATCTTGCCAACAGTCAGGCAAGAATTAATAGAAGAAGCTCTTCCATGTACCTGTGGCAGAGGGTAAAAAGCACCAGGTATCCCTGCACTCGTAGACTGCTGTGTGTGTTGTGACACACAGGGCAAGGCTTCACACACTCAAGGCTTCATTCAAAGAGCATCATACCAGATTCCTGAAGTCCACTGTTTGTAAATTATTTTTTTTTTCTATTAATTCATGCACAGATATGTTTCAGTGCATGAGGACTATCCGACTGCCATATAATTTTCTAAGAAATCAAGGAAATGCTATGATCATCAAATTACAGAGGAAAATAGGAGTTAGTAAATGGATGATTATAACACAGTCATATTAAACTCTTGGTGACAGCCATTTTTATCTTTTAAAATAATGAAAATGTTGAAAAAGCTTCCGAAAAGCTTATAATTTCCATGTTTTTTTAAGAATGAAACTTTCACTATAGATTATTTAATTATAAATTGTTTTCTTCCAAAAACACCAGATGACAACCACATGTTTTTCAGTTACATTTTATAAACAACTCTCATCTTGGTCTAAAGACATTTCATGCAAAAATATCTGAAAATAGCTTTCAAGCACAGAATGAAAGGAAACATCCTGACAGTTTGTAAAATTCTGTTCTTCCCCTTCCATCACTGAAAAAAAACCCAAGTAAAACCCTTTATTCTTTCCCTGAAAGATTTTTCATTAAATGATTTTTGCCTGGAAGGGACAGGTAATGTTTCTCAATTTTAATATGTTAATTAATTGACAAATTATAATTTCTATGGAATTGAATTTGAATTCCATATTAATATTTAATGAATTAACTAAGACTAATTTAATTGTAATGAACACCAACACATTTAATGATGATTGGTTGCTTATTTTTAAAATATGCATAATAAATATTCTCATTTTCTGAGAATTGCTGTTGACAATTTCATTTTGTTTTATTTGTGTATCCGCTGAAAAAGCACCTTGAGGGATATTTCTCACCTCACCTTGTTGACTGTGGCTGCTCTTTGGAGACGCTGAAAAATTTTCATTGTTTTTAAGCATTGTAAGATTTTGAACCTCGGCTTACTTTTAAAACTTGTCTAATTTCACCAAAATTAGTGATACTTTCCTAGATTTGAATTTCCATGGAGGAAACAAAAACCTTTCCTATGGAAAAGAAATGAACTAGAACTTTGCCTTTTCTGGGGGGGAGAGGTTGAGGGAAGGACAAAGCTAGGCTAACAAAATCAAACAATAATGCTCGGAAATAATTTCAGAAACTAAAATCTTGTAGGATCTCAATGCTGAGAGAGGATCTGTAACTCTTCTGCATTAAACTTGCCTTCTTTACACATTTTGCCACTATGTTTTTATCCCCAGCTTTCAGCTGCATCTGCAGCATCAGATTACTACTGACCATCACTACAGGCGTTTTCACATTATGTCACCACTTCTCAGAGCAGCACTAGTCAGTTCAGTGTTCTAAATGCAGCACAAAGGAAAGGAAGAAAACTAAACCAAACCAAACAGATCACAGCCATAAGCTAAGTGAGCTGGGGTAAAAGATCACTCTTCTAGCAAAAGCAGCAAGTGGTAGAGACAAAATCTTGCTAGGAATCACCCAATGTTACTGAATCTGTGTGCCCATAATCTCACTGGCTGAAGGGCTTACTCTTTTTAGAGGGGAATGCAGGATCTCTTTTCAGTCCCAAAAAACTCAGCTTGAAAATTACTCTGGGTAATCACATCCCACCATTACTGCACTGCTGGTAATGTCTTTGGTGGCCCCTTGGATTTGTGTATGGTTGTTGATTCATCCCACTGAAGGCTGCAAAAGAAAATAAATCTACACCCTTCTTGGGGTTATAATCTCAATCTTTTCTCCAAAAGGTGAGAACCAAAAAGGTTCCTTGGAGAGACAAGCTCTGAAAGGGCTGTTCAAATACTCTGCCACGGACAAGATATCCTTCCGAAAACACACTAAAAATATTCTGCTTTCTTGGCCTAATCTTTACTTCTCAAAACTTCTCTGAGGAGAAAAAAAATGTTATGAATCATTACTTATTGATTGCCTTAAGTGCACTTCTTAGAGTGTGATAGCATAGCGTGATCATATCTGCTCACAAAAAGTAGTGTAAGCAGATGCCTACCTCAAAACCTATCTTTATTATTTATGCAATTAAGTGTGTGGCTGCATAAAGCTCAGCGCATATGAGCAGTAATGTTACACCATCCTGACGTGGGTTTCACTGCTGTATAAATGAAGCCCATATTAAATTTACAAAGGTTACAAAACCATTAGCACTGATGGCTTTTAAGGAGTAAGTGTTCACCATGACTCACACTTTGTTCATTTGTGCCATTTGGAAATTAAGTATTCTTAATTGATGTAATGCACCGCAAGTTCCAACGCTTCTCAGCGACTGAGGCACGTAATTCCCCTGTAATTTGAGTAAAGTATTCTAATTGATTAATTGAGTTTTCTTGTAAGATTGTGCAGGAGTTTTAGATGCAAGAAGGTTATCCTTGTTCTATGTAACATAAAAATGCTTGAACCTGCAATATAAAGTAATGTTATAGGTGCTGAGTGAAAGTACACAGCAATAGAGTCTAAATGAGATGACCATTTTTGCTGGCAACAAGTGTGTTGTACTTTACATCAAACATGCACTATGGGAGGTGAGAAGAGATAAAAGCTTTTTTTTAATGCCATTTAACATTTGCTGTCAACCTTGTGCCTTGTGTTGCCTGTCATTTATGCGATCAATTTTTGTTTTGTTTTTGTTTTACTTGGTGTAATGCTTCTCACTGCATAAAAACAAGGATCAAGAAAATCCTGACAGAGATAAACAAAAAAAGTGTTATGGAGATTCATCAGTGTTAGGTAGACTTCAAAAATGAGGATAGAAAGAGAGAGAAAGGTCCTTTCCAACCCAAGCCATTCTATGTTTTTATGAAAGAAAGAAAAGGAGAAAGTAAAAGAGCCAAAAAAAGAAGAAAACAACCCCCCTCCACAAACTACAGTTTATTTTTTGCACTAAAAATGTACTCCTTAACAATCAAGTTAGCAAACTAAAATACTAGCAAATCCATACTGTCACCAGTTGATTGAACTGGTCCAAACTCAAACCAGATACAGGATCACCCCTCAAGTTCTCTTACTATTACAGAGAGCTACTTAAGCTGATTGTGGTCCAGGCTTTAGAAGATAGGAGCTAAAATACACACATGGACTCTGGAAATTATTTCATACATCAAAATAAATCAAACAATATCAAGTGATTTTGATGGGATTTTTCTTACTTTTTTGCCATTCTTTGAATGAATGCCAATTTTGCCATTCTTTCTAAAAAATGGTTGAATTGCTATTGAATTTTGAGGTAAAAGGAGTGTTAATATTTCCAGCATGTCACAGGCCATTATAAAGTTTACATTAGATAAATAGTTAAAGTTCATGTTAAATATAAAGATTTGACCAAGCTTTCAAAGACATGGCAATCAATAAAATAACTACATGTTTTGTCTGTGTTTTAGCTAAAATGTGACTTCAACTGTAAATAAAAATTTGCTTTGACAGCATTTTCTGCCTTTTCTCACATTTAAGAAAATGGTCTGCAGCTTCCCCTGGGTTGCTGCACAAATCCAATCTATCTTAAGCAAATTTCAGAGGTCTAGAAGGATTTCAGGCAACATCTTTTCTCCTCCATTCCCCTTCCAATTCATTGCTTTCCTTTCCTAAGCCTTTGATTACCTCAGAACCATGCTGAAAACACTTGTTTAAAAGGAAAATAATCCCTCTTTTAGTGTAGGCATGTTGATTTGTTGCTTTCCCACAGCTTTTGAGGGCACTAAGTTTGCAGAGGACTAGGTTCAATATTTATTTACACATTCTGCTGAACTGCCCTCCAGTTACTCACAGAGTAGAAGGGCAAGCCTTTTCCTTTTTCCACCTCCTTACTAGTCTGGGTCTCTGAGAAGTGCCTCCCTTCACTATTTCAGCCGGGGAGGTGGTTGAGACACCTGCAAAGGTCTCCCTACTCACTCATTTTGTATGAACAACTGTGCTTTAAAGCTACTTGAAGCAGTATTATAGAATGACAAGAGAGTCTGCCAAGACCGGCATTTGCCTGGTAAGGTGTTTATCTGACTCTTCACTACATATTTTTAAAACCCTGACGGTTTAAAGGAGTTCTTTTTGGTTTTTTGTGGTTTTTTTTTGTTTTGTTTTGTTTTGCTTTGTTTTGTTTTGTTTTGCTTTGTTTTGTTTTGTTTTGCTTTGTTTTGTTTTGTTTTGCTTTGTTTTGTTTTGTTTTGCTTTGTTTTGTTTTGTTTTGCTTTGTTTTGTTTTGTTTTTGTGAAGCACACAGAATACATTTCTCTACCTCATGACAGAGTTTGATTAAGTTTATTGCAGAATTCCAGGTTGGGCTTCTGCTGCATGGGCCTGGAAAAGCCCCAATTTGAGCTAAGGGATCATTTGAATTACAGGTGTGCAGCTGATGCTTTCTTTGTTGCAAATGTTTAATTCTTTCTTCTCTCACTTCCTTTCCCTGCTTCCCTTTTGTTGCTTGAGTTTTTTGTATCATTTCTGAAAAAAATACATGCTTCCCTTTCTTCACATGGAGT
Organism: Platysteira castanea; assembly: GCA_013397175.1. Taxonomy (NCBI): domain Eukaryota; kingdom Metazoa; phylum Chordata; class Aves; order Passeriformes; genus Platysteira; species Platysteira castanea. The sequence continues at coordinate 165,882 of VYXC01004309.1, read as the reverse complement.
TTATTCCTAACAACGCCTGCCTCTCTGTCACACCAGCTCACAATTTGTATCACCCAATACACTAAGGGCCACAATTCATTTCAGTCATGGTTCAAAGCTATCCTGAAATAATCACAAAGTGACACTGTGAAATTACTGTAAAAAATTGTGCGGCGGTGTCATGACATTTTATAATTGAGACCTCTAGTACTCATAGCTCTATCAAAGCCCATAAGGAGGAGGGGGAAAAATTGTGTTTTGACAGACATAGCAGCTTGAGATGTGCAAGCAAGATTGTATAAAGTCAGCCATGTAGAAAGTTATCGGATGTTCCAGTTTGTGCCCCCATGAAATTGGCACAAATCATCTGGATTTGACTTCGGGAAGGTGGTTAGGAGTAACATGAGAGAGTAAACGAGAAGGTAATGGCCACTCAATGACTTAACCTGTGTCACAGGGCAACTAATGTGTCAGCAAAGAATCAAATAAAGATGAATGAGCTTATCAGAGGACCATGCACTGCCTCATTGAGTCCAATTTAATTAAACAAAGGAACTGTTCATATAGAAAGATTAATAGACCAACCATTTACAGTAGCTGCTATAAAAGTATATCAGAGAAACACATAAACAGTTACAAGCAGCTGCTATGCAATATTTTCTCTCATAATATTGATGAAAATCATCAGGTGACCGGAATCATTTGACCAGCCATACACGTCTTGTTGGTAAAGGTCTGAGCTTATGTGTAATTCACAACATCTGAAGATGCTGCTTGTATGAACCAGCTAAATGGCGATAAATGGGAATTTGCCTAGTCAATCTACTCTAGAGCTTTCTGTGAGTGTGTGAAACAGGTTGCCCTCTTTGGGGAAGGACTCAAGCATGTCTCCCAAAGGAAATGTTGCTATATGAAGTCATTTCCCTTGCATCAGAATACTTTTCTGGATAAGAAAAATATTTGGCTTTGGTCACAGAGTAAGTACATCTAACTACCCAGAAAAAAAAAGAAATCTAATGTCAAGAGAACTTGGAACAACCAGACTAGCAAATAATTTACTGGTAAGAAAAGTGGAGTGAAGAAGAGGAGGTTAAAAGGAATGAGATGCAGAATAAATCAAGTTTATTTAGAAAAACATAAAGTTAAGGTAGTAGTGTTACACTTTTGGGTTGTAAATGCCATTTCACGGTTGGGTAGTTTCAGTTTGACAGCATCAGTTCTGTTGTCTGAACCACGATATGTCACTGCGAGGCAGCACAGTCCAGAACCATTCTCAGCCCTTGCTTGAATATCACAAGGTCTAGGGCAGCAGAGTATCTTCTATTTGAGAAGTAGGGCTGCAGAGGTATTACTCGACAGAGCTGTGCCATGTTAAGAGAGGAAATATGGAACTCCATATTAGTGTCTGTACAGTAGCAAAATTTCTCCATTGCAATGTAAAATGACAGGAAGGAAAGTCCTTGCTTTGAGGTAGTGAGGGGTCTCTACCTAGTAAAAGTGCTGGACTACTGTCTTAGAATTCTTCATTCTTGGGAGAAATTACTGATTTTAAGACAGGAATTTGGACCCTCAAAACCAAAAGAGCCAACCAAAATGAAATGTTCAGGCAATTTTACCTGTGGTTCAAACTCCAACCTTTTTTTTTCTCCTATCACTACATCTACCAGGCCATGTAAGAGCTGCAGGTTTTTTTACTGCTCTAAATAATAATAGCTGCAGCAGCAGCTTGTATATCTTTTTTTACTTAGTACAGAATGGCAGCTTTCAAGAGACAGTAATGTTTCATGAGTTTTTACCACCCTTTCCCCATTTTTTCCTTTGGACTGAGGCAATAGAAATACTGTATGTGTAAGCACAGCATTCCCAAAAGCCTCTGAAACTGCATGTATTTTTCTTCCCCTCATTCTAGGCATGCCTGGCTGTCTTCAGCAAAAGTATGCATTTACTATGGAAAATATCACAAATACACATCACTGAAAAGTTTCATATCAACTGCAAATCAGAAGAACCTAATGGAAGAGGAACAAAAGTTCAGTAAGTTCAGTTCTAGTGAATGAAAGCTTACATTGTAATGCTGCAAAGAATTCAAAACACTGTACTTGATTTTTAGGTGGACCCGTTAGATTGAAATTTTTATATTGTAAGGATTGCCTCAGCATCACCTTTATCATCCTTCTACTCTGTAAGGTGCAACAAGTGCTGACCTACATCAGATGCTTCAAAAGAGAGCTTTTAGTTACTCTCTTCCATCCAGAAGACTGGCATGGAGAGGTGGGCAGGAAGGGCAGAACTCAGAGTTGTGTAAAAGCTTCAGGCCAGCCTGGCAGGTCTGACAGGCAGTGGAGGAAATGGGCTGTGGGTATGTACCAGTTGTTCTTGTGTGCTGCTCATCCAGACAGAATGGCTGGGTGAGTCTCACAGCAGCACCTCGGAGTGCATCCCTTTAGGAACTAAGAAAACCTCCACCTTGCCTTCCATGGGAAGCAAGGTAGGAAATCTCTTCAGAGCATTTACCTTTTAAATTGTACCTGAGGCCTCTTCTACACATCCACAAGAAGACTTCACTTCTCTCCTTTCTCTCTGTCTCTTCTGATCTTTTGGTTTAAGAGTCACCTTCCATGTTATCTTTAATGGTACATCAAGATGTGCATGAATAAATTGAGCTCAGGCAAATAGGAATATTCTTAGCTGGGATTGTTCCCTCAAGAAATATGTTTAAGACAGATTTTTGGCTGCCTGCAATTTACCCTACTGTTTGAATGGCACAATGCCCACTTGCAGGCTGGTCAGAGCTCAAGGCATAATTGTCAACCAACAGTGGATTAGATGTGCAGTTTCACTACAGCAGAAATCATATTTCCCCTGATGTGGAAATCCTTTCTTCTTGCATTATTGAGCAGTGCAACCACCAGTTTCTTTCAGAGCCAGAAAGGTGAATCATATTCCAAGATAAATTACAAACCAAATCAAAACAAACAAAAAATTGAAAATAGAGGAAGAAAAAAAAATCATGAAGAAACTACACCTTGATGAAAATACTGGCTGTTTAATGAGAAATCCCTGAGCACCTATGAAATTTCTGGCAATTTATATAAGAGGAAGAGTCTAAAAGATTTTAGTCACTACTGAGGTGGGAAAAAGAAATGGGGGAATGAGGAGCAGTTATATTTAACTCTCATGCTTATTGCTGAGGTGGGATTTCAAGAAAATGAGCATATGATGTATTTTACAAGACTTTCTTTACTCCTATCAAACACATCAATTATGTGACAGTAAGATTAAAAGAAAATAAAACTTTCTTCTCAGCCACTGACTGTTCAGGATATGAAACAAAACCAACGCAACGGTTCCTTGGGCTGCTGTGACAGAAATATGGAAATTTGGTCCAATTGTACCAGTATAGACAGTGAACTTGCACATTTTCCTTTAAGAGACAGTAGTTAGTATGGTGTTGTCTGAGAGAATCTGCTTCCCCTCTGAATGCCCGACTCATTGCTCCTCCAGTGAATGCTCCATTTAGACATTACTGCTTTGTCAGTCCAAGACACCTTCTGTAAATAGGTACAGCAGGATTATTAATTTCATTTTTCAAGGTGAGCCATGCGCACTTAGTGATAGCCCCTTCGTTTTCCATATTGCTGGAGTTGCCCCAGCATGGACTGTATAAGGAAGAAAACAGGCCATGTCCTCATAAGGAAGAAAACTGATGACTGAGACCCAATGTGAACTGTCCACCTCACCACATGCAACACCAGCAATTCAAGGCCACAGAGGTGGTTTTCTTCTTTGTTTTTGATGGGCCTGATCAAGAACTTTTTCCTGAATAAAAGTGTATTTATTCTGAAATGAACTAACACATGCTAGTACAAGGATTCAGCTACTTCTCCTCTCTCTCTCCTCTCAAAAACTGGAGGGCTAGATCCTAAGAGGATGAGATAAAGTATGTCTTGTGGGACATGGTAAACTGGAGAGCTTTCTCATTTCATTTCATTGGATGCTTAGTGGGAACATTAACCCAGGATGTGGAAAGGCATGTTCAATTATTTTCTCTTAAGGGGACTCCCTCCCAGGACAGTAATGTGATGAAGATATGATGAGTAATGTGAGAAAAGGCACTATCATTCTCCCTGTGGTAGCTACTCTTAGTTGTATATATTTAAGTAGGGTCTGGAACAAAAATCTTCCCATTGTTTTGCAGAAGGATGTCCTCATTCTGTTGCCCCATGAATTTCTGAGAAATCTATTGTGAATCAAAAAGTGGGCAAGAGTTTATTTTTCCCACTCCCCAAAAGACTGTCCTAACCTCAGCCAATGATTATTTGCAGATAAGTGTCTTTAAGAAAGCTAGCATATTGCTCCCCTTTATAAACCATCCTTCCTTCTGTGCTCCACCAGCAACGTGTGTGTGACATTCCTGGCTGAGAGTGACTGCATCAGATCAAGTAGATGATTTCCCAAGGAAAGACTCAGTCTTTTCTGGAAGAAATATTCCAACCATTCCATACCATGCAGTATGAAATACTGCAAGGAAAAAAAACTCTTTAGCATATGGGCTATAGTATTTCCCTGCTCTAAGGAGAGAGTTTAAGAAGAGGGAGAAGTGCTACAATATGGACAGTTACCTTAATCAGTGGGTAAGTGAATTAAACGAGGAAACATGGACAAGCCTTGTGTCAGTGTGGTGAAGCCAGAAATCTCTCTTCCTTGAAAAGCCATTTCCAGCAGTAGCAGCTGTTTGGTGAATTTGACTCAAATTGAGAAGTAGTTTTGCTATGATAAATGCACCTTTCTATGCACAGAAATCATTTGTTTTAAAATAATTTTTGCGATGTGCTAACCATAATACATCCTTAATTAAATGCAGATTTCATATGTATGTGTATATATATATATATATACACACATATATGGACTGATGTTTAATAGCTTCTCACATTCCCACTGGGTGGCTGAAGGATTCCTTTCAAGATGGGGATCAAAAGAAAACAACTATTTGACAGCATGGTCCCAGCCATACTTTCCAAACTGGAAACAGTGGGGTGCTATGCCCAAATGATCGTTCCTGCTGAAGGCAGGATTTAGGAGATTAGACGCAGTGCCCTGCTAATATGGCAATGTCATTTTCAAAGTCTGCACTAAGACTTACTGTACTATGTGTCTCCCTCCAGTATGGCAAATGCCAAGCCAACAGAGGTATCTCTGAGATCCCTGCTTGAGGTTCGTTCCACCCAGTACACACAGCCATGGCCAGCCAGATTTCCATTTTCTTTACATAGGGTTTAGATAGTCTAAAATGCCTATGCAGTTTCTTCCTTTCCTAAATTTGTATGTTTTATTAATCCCAGTAAAATTAAAGGGAACCCCTTAAGAAGACAAAATTATTTTTGGATGTGGGCTGGTAGTCAATGGAGTAACATAATAATTATTTTTTGTCTGCAGTGAAAATACATGCATTTCAATGGTTGTAATTTATATTCTGTTCCAAAATATATGTAAAACAATTTCCAATGACAGAATTTAAATTAACACATGCTTTATACACAATGGAGGAAACATCCCTTCTCCATGTGTTGAAATCAAATGTGATTTTGTATAGACAACCCTGATATATGCTTGCAAACATCCCTTAAAATATCACTACACTGTGGAACGATTAAAAACATTGAATCATGTGGTGACCTTTCAGTAGAACAGAGAATTTAACCCTCAAGTCAAATTTACTGTTGAGAGTTCACTGTCTCTTAATTTAGTGCACTTCTCACTATCAAGCATAAAGCAAAATTACATTTTTGCCTTTTATTATCACCAAATTAATTATGTTCAAGGCACTGTTTGGGTAAAAGTAGCATATTCTGAATCATGCTGGGTCTATTTTGAGTCTCTGCTGGCTAGTGCATTTCATTATATATCAAGCTATATAACTCTTAGCATACTTGGCTTCTAAAATATGGCAGTGGTTTGCCTACAACAAAGCTGTAGCTGAGGAAGACATCCTACTGAACAGATGAAAGTAGCAAAGCGGCAAAATATTATATTTACACATACTATATTCCTACTCATACATTAATGCTAAATAACCCTATGCTTTTGTGTAACTCACATCATGAAGTCAGCTTTCAGATAGAATGAGCAATAGGTCCCGTGCAAAGGAATCAGTTAACCTTTTCCATTTGTTCACTTTTTAATTTCTGCATGGTTATCTAGCATACATATAAACAGGAACTGCAACAGACTTAAATTTAAAAAATTACAGAAAGGAAGGAAGGAATGAGAAAAAAAAAAGAAAAAGGAAAAAGCAAACTTAATGCCTCTTACTGTGACAGAAGCTCTCTCTTAACAGCCTCAAGTGTTTAACATATTGAAACAGTTCATCTTCCTTCAATGAACTTTAATAACTCTGCCAGGTAAGAAGCTATGCTCCATACTTCTTCATGTTGTCTTTTCCCTTCAACATATCTATACTGATCTCCTCATCTGGTCAACTTTACAGCTCCGGTGTTTGGAGACCAGTGAGCACAGTTATTACCATCATCAATAACCTGTCCCACTTTCTCCTCTTCATTTCTCAACCCTTCTCTTTTCCCTTCAAAATCTAATAATAGCTCCTTGCCATGATAGCTGATCAATACAAGAGGGCACCTGTTCACTTTACTCAACACACCATGCTAAAGTAACATGACAAAGGAACAAATATGATTCTGCCTGAATTGTGTCAAGTAACAAGAAAACTATCCAGGAAGTTTCCCTTCGGGGCAAATTTCATGAAACACTACAGATAACCAATTTTTAGACATAGAACTAATCTCTTTCATCTCACTTTCTCTTTTGCTTCAGGTATGATAGTTGGAAACATTAATACAGACAAACTTCAGGCAGCAGTTGCAGCACCGAAGCTGCAGCAGCAGCAGCCTGCAAGCCAGCCTTCCATGCCAGCACCTAAATCACCATAATGAATGAAATGAGGAAGGTGTAGCGTTCACCCCCACGCAGAGTGGAGCTGTTAATATGCACATGGAGATCAGCTTTAGAGGGTTTATAAAGAAGGAGCAAAAAATTTGCATGTTCTCTGATTAGGGATTTTTTCTAAAGAAATGTCAATTGGTGTTTTAAAGAACCAGTCCATACTTAGCAATATTAATCCTTATTTTTCCACAAATGTGGATGAATTTATTGTTATCAGCTGTTCATTGGCACTTGCAGGCAAAATTTTGTGTTGCATTTAACTCACATCGAATGCATATTTGAAGTCTATGCTCGCATGTACACATTAAAAAATGCAGTGTCATAGATAAAGGTCTCTGACAACTCAGTAAAAATATTTGTTAATTAAATATTACTAGTCAGGTGATCAGAACTGCTGAATGACTGTCCAGACATGAGAATGACAGAGTCCTAAAGGAAGAAATAGGTACTGAGAGAAAGAACTCATTTTAGTTATCTGATTATGGTCAATGATTTGCCTGATTAAACTCTTATTACACAACACTCGGAAGCTGGTCTAAAATTTTCATATTAGAGAGCATTAAATACTAACCTAACTACTTAATTTCCAACCCCTGAAATAAATCACTCCAATTAATTAAGGTTCTGCAGCCTTCTCTGTGCAGAGGACCTATGCTTCTGTCAAACAATCCAGGCTTTTTCAACACACCTGCAAAAGCACATCTCAAAACAACAGTAAGAGGCAGTACAAATAAATACCATATTACATTATCAGATTTAACTTTATCCTTCCTTTCCCACCCCAATTTTGTGGGTTAGATATGAAAAAATTGAAATATTTCTTTTTGTGTATTGACTGAACATGCAATTCTAAACCAACGAGATCTCATTTTATTTTCTTTGCAAAACCAAACCAATACTGTAAGCATTTAAATATAACACTGTACTTTGTAGAATGCTAGCACTTGGCTAAGAATGGACTGACATTTTAAATGCACAGACTGAACAACTGAACAAAAGCTAGTTTTACATTATTTCTGAACTGAAACTTCAGGACACCTAAATTTTATTTACCATTTTTAATTCAAATTAGTGTTTTCCTGTTATGTTTACCCTACTGAAATGACAATAAAAAGATAGCTTAAGAGGCTGGTTAGTGTTTGAGGAAATCATGTGGTTCTAGATAAATGTTTTATCTTTTTGTTACCAAGCTAAGAATATTCAATAATTAAAAAACAGACCCTACAAAAATATTTCATGTTACTAGCAAATGTGTTAGATTATTTCCCCTATGACAGCTTTCATGTGTGTGGAGTCAGTTAAAATTCTTTTATTTTACTAATGGTGATGCATCACTTTCTTCTTGGTTTCTGCAATATAACACTTTCAGGCTCAGATACATTCTAAGACAGTTCTTATACTGTGAAAGTTTAGAGATTATGTTGCTATTCTGTGACTAAATATATTAATGCCTAATATTCTTCTACTAATACCTAATATTTTCTGGCATTTTTTATGACTACAAACTCAAGTTGAGGCTTTAGTTAGATAAGAGATAAGAATTATTTTCTCTTGTGATGACACTGTCATTTTACTTTGAAAAAACACACATCTCTTTACACTACACACAAAGAGTTTTATTACTTTTTAAATAACTGTTTTTCCATTTAGCTAAGGTAGATATTATACTACTGTATCTACAGATCCCAGTACAAGCATTTTGGGAGGTAATGAGGAAAATGATCTTTTTTCACTAAGTGACAACCTTTTAAGTAGAGTTGTATTGACTTATTTTCTACACCTAAGCCTCCAGATTATTACATAAATTTTGCCATGTGCTGGAGAGGTGGTATGGTTTTCCTGTGCTGATTTGGTTTTTTATGGCGAGGTGAACGTGTGCCTTCCTGTGTGCACTGGTGCTTCTGTCTGGCTGCAGTGACACCTACTGATGTCACTGAACTGGAGTTGAGGATGGCCAGCCCAGTTCATGGATTTTCACAATGCTTCAGAGAGAGAATAACGTGCAAGGAACCCACTGGCCACAGGCATTGTAATCTTTCCTAATGTTTTCTTTTCCATAGCTGATTGAGAATTAACATTGTCACTGCACATCAATGGCAAAGCAAGGAGCAGACCCGATGCTAAGACCTGATGAGAATATGAGCAATTCCCTCCTTATTTAATACTCATCTCTCTGTCCTTCTGTTTCCAGTGGGTTTTTTTCTGTAATAGCTCCTTCCTGCCACCCTGGGTTCACTGTATATGTTTCAAAAGGCAGCCAGCTATCTGCTGTCCCAACTCTCCCGCACTTAAGTCCAAATAATACTATCGTTAGCAAAGAGTACAGCTCTGGCTGCAACCTAAACCACAACACAATTAACAAAATAATTGCTCCAAGAGACACTGTATTCTGCTAATAGTTAAGTGGTTTTTAAAAAATAACGTTAATTTCCACTCTTGGAACATCTGTGACCCATTCATAGGGCTGCCAAGTACAAGCAACATTATTGTAGTAGAATCAAGACACCCTCCCACTCCCCTCCAAAGACCCACAACATGTTTCCTCCCATCCTAAAACATGCCCATGAACAACGCACACATCTTCTTCTTTTTATCATTGTGATTTTGGAAAAATCACAGAAAAGTATCTTAGTTTAAGAGAGTGATTCCCAAGGTGCTCTGCTGTGGCACAAGATGCCTGCAGTCAGTGCTTTTCTTTGCCAGTGCATCATGCAGTAGCACTGAGACTAGTTCTGAATTTATCATACTATTTAAGTGGCAAATTTTCTCTTATTTTATTTTCCATTCCCTTTGCTCTTAGAGTGCAAAGGAGAGCTGTTCATGCATTTCTCTACACAGCAGGAGTTTTTTCACTTGCTGTTGGCTCTAGGTCAAATATTCATACGTTATTAGTGCAAAATCTTTGCAAAGCAAAAAAGCCACTCTGCTGGGAAACCAGCTCACTGAAGAGAATGTTCCTTTTGGTAGTAATTAACTGTAATACTGTGGAGGAGTTCAAATAAAGGTGTAAACAAAACAAGAAAATTTACAGCACCATCTTTTCTTTCACCTGAAATATGAGATCTGTCTGCATGTGTATCTTCACTTATATAGGATACATTGCAGTTATAAAGCTTGCAAGAAAAGGAGGAACACTAAACATAATTTAAGCAAGTAATAAGAACTTAATTTGCCCAAACTGTCAAAAGTATTGCCGACATTGCTTCACATGACAAAGCTCATCACTTCATCACGATTGCCTCAGAACAATATGATTCAGCTTTGAATAGCTATCCTTAAAATCTGGCAATAGAAAACAAGTGCAAGGCACCCATTAACACAATCTCAAAAAGTTAAAAGGAAAAGGAGTTGTGCTCCAGGAACCAATTACGATGTTTGCTACTCACTAGTGCCACCACATGGAGTGATATTTGAATATAAACCAACCATTACAGAACTAGGAAATGGTCTGTAAATAATACATAGTATACCATACTTCAGTAAGAGAGCAGAGAAAGATATATAATCTCCTCTCTACTGTGCAAAGCTCAGACTGTGCCCTCGTGAAAGTGGAGATGTCCCATTTCTAAGAGCATGAATGCACTGTAGTAAAAGCAGAACAGTCAAACTGCTTTATTCCTCCAATAAAAGAAAGAACCATTTGGTAAAAGGATGCATTACACATTTTCTATTTAAATCAGTTTATAAGAAACAGATGTTAAGTTTCCTTTGGTAAGAAAAAGGAAGGGTTATAAATGAATTAAAGTGACTTCTCCTTGGATCTTCTACTCTACTTTGTTCCTTTAAAATTTCGCATCAAAAGTAAAGCAAACTGAAATATAAGGTGCTATAATAAGATGGCATAAGAAGGTAAAATTATATTTGACTGCCAGTGCCATAAAACATGCCAAACCATCCTGTGCTACAGCACAAGAATCAAACGTGCAATGCAAACACTTACTAAAACAAAGTGACTGTCAAACACAAAATACCTATGGCATTCCCTGTGTTGGCAAATGCAGAAGAGCGACAGACAAAATGATTGAATAACAAACCTGCTGTGGTGTAATTTCAGTTTCCTATTCATCTGAAGACACATTACAAGCCGGCTGCAGCACTTGTACAAAACAGGTTTACAGGAAGTATTCTGGGGACAATGCTGATCTAGACTAGGGAGAGACTTAACCACATTTAAGACAACCAGCCAGTTCTAGGCTTTCTTTGTATTTCATCTTAGCATTTGCTCTATGTAAGGATTGTTGGCTTCCCCCTCCCACCCCTTCCCCTATGTCACTAATGTCTTTTAAAAAGCTTTAATTAAATATCAGCCTCCGTGGTCTCTGGACAGTGTTTCACACATGGCCATCTCAGTGCAGGAGGGCTCAGGCTCTGTGTGGGAATGCTGTCTCCCACATGGCTCCACTGAACTCATCCTTAACGATCTATCCCCGCTTACCTAACTTCAACACTATTTTTCCTGAGACTGCATTAATGAATCCAATAAATAAAGCATTGTATCACCCATGCAGTATAGACATTAATTTTAGAACAAAACATTAATCAATTTAAATTTATGTACTAATGCAGACACAATCAATTTGAACTTCTTATGACAATTAACAAAGCTTTTGCTACATCCCTAAAACACACTGACCCATCAATTATGGTTTGCATCAAACTAATGCTAATGGTACTTCCTTCTTCCTTAGGCTGTCAGCAGCCTACCTGATTGGTCAACTTCAATGCAGCAGATCAATTAATATAAATTATACATGCACGGAAAGATGGGTTAATATCATAAGTTCATTTAATTAATTGTGTTTGATTAAATGAGGTACTTTCATTAGCCCTCTTAGCCATGAACCGTATATACATCATAATCCTTTTACAAGCTCAGCCGTCCAGACACAGACCTGACATTGGGAGCATATTCAAATTACCAGCCGCAGCCATGCAAACCTCCCTGCATAATTAACAACTAAACGAGCTGCAGTCACTTAAGCTGAAAAGAAAACTGTTCACATCAACCTCTCTGATACTGTTTAAATTGAAGATGTCATGGGTAAAACAAAGGTGAACAGACAATGGTAATTAAAAATTAAAAAGGACAAGGGGGATTTGCTACTAATGGAAGCAAAGTGAAAAGAGGGCTAAGGGCCTGGTTGTTTAAAAAAAAAAAAAAAGAAAAAATAAAAAAAGAAAAAGGATGCTAGTGTTAGGTGATTCTGCTCTTGTTCTCATAAGAGTGAGCCAGGGTGAGCAGTGTATGTCAGGCTTCAGAAGGAAAATGAGAGCACAGAGATCATATTAGAGGTTGAGCTTGTATGAAACACTGCATTAACAACTGAACTCCTAAAACAGGCATAGCCAAGCAATTTGGTTTTATCCTATATGAGAAATATGCTATTTCTCTTGGAAACACTGCAGTTTCATCAACTTAAAGAAAAATCTGAAGAGCAGTCTAAGACTGGCCTCCCTGGCTCACTTACTTGCTTTGAAAGGAATTCTTTAATATGGACTTTCCTAGAAGGAACTTATCTGAGCCCCAGTATCAAAAAATACATAAATCTGAAGACAGTTTTCCTCTCTTCCTTGGTTCAGTGCCTGCCCTTCCAGGCACAATTGCAATTCAGCTGTGCTCAAGATACAGCAAATGCTGTGGCTCAACACCAGCTAAAACAGAAGTCTGAGTTCAAAACCTCAGAAGAACTTGTTGGCTACAAGTCAGCGGCATCACTTTGTAATAAAAATATTGGTGTGCTATCCTGATCATATTTTACGTGTTAATACAAAAGAAAATTATGACAAAAGACCATGGACATCCAGAGCTCCCTGCAGTTGATTCATTTTCTCTGCTAAAAATATATATTCCTTACTATTATATCAGAGGCAGAAAAACACAACCATGATTTTTCAAGATAATATAAATATATTGAAGTTTTCTTTCAATAATTTCAATATAAACAGTCATTGGAAATCATACTACCAATGCAATTCAAAGAAGGCATTAAGGTCCTCCTGACGTACAATAACAAAGTCAGGTTCAAACTCCTTTCAAAGTTAATTTCAGCATCTACCATTTGATACAAATCTCTTTACAGTGGAATTCTTTTGAATTAATCAAAAGCATTAGCAGACTCTGCCCATGAATGGGCAAAATGGGGCAAGGGTGCTCTGTGTCAGGGGAGGGAGGTGATAGAAACACAAAAGAGAGTCCAGAGTAATGCTGACCAGCCATGACTTCCAAAACACAGGAGTGAAATTGTGTTTGCTGTCCTGGAAACTCACAGGAGCTTACAGCTTAATGTAAAAGTCATGCAAGTTGTCCCATTCCTCAGCAAAGTGATGCCGCCTACAGGGATGCTCCACTAGCAAATTTCTGCTGTGTTACAGAATGTCATTTAAGCACATATTTTTACCACAAGCTGTTGAACAAAAAAAATCTTGCTCTGGTCAAGGCAAAAAACCCTACTGCCTTAAAAAAAAAAAAAAAAAAAAAAAAAAAAAAAAAAAGCAGGAGTTTCTTTGAGAGTCCAGCATTTTGGTACCTATTGGAACACAAAACCATGACTTGCTCTTGTGACATACACCGACCACTTGTACTATTCTGTCCTAAGACCATGGGGCTGGATTGCAGTATTAATAAAAATTATTGCAACTTTTTGACAAAACTGAGGAGAAGGACAACTCGCATGTTACTACATACACTGAATTAAATATCAAATATATTCTTCAGCATTATTATCTATGTTATACTACTGAGACAGAAAGGACTCAAGGACAGTGACTGCATGGAAACTGACAGCTGTCATGTACAAATACTCATTTGTAGACCTATGATGAGTTAATATTCCCAGATCCAAAGGTGCTTTACTGCATGCATCTGTCTTTAAGCCTGTGTATACTTCCAACAAATATTGATAAATTTATTTTATTCATTGGCTTAAGTAGAGAAAGCAACAGTGCAGTTTATCCAGGGAACTGTAGCCCACAATTCCTCACACTTGCGAAAGAAAGCGTGATTAGAACTTGATCTCTTACTAGTGTATTCATTGAAGCATATTTCTGTTTGAATATGTCTGCAGGGAAGCAACTGTTAACCCAAACTTTCCTAATTTTTATGTCAGTGAAGCTGCCCTTCCGTGACACAAGTGTGGAACTGAGGAACAAACTGAAAATGGTTTCAGAATGAGAAAGAAGAAATGCTGTCTGAGCAGAATGACTATCAAACAGTATAAAAAACATCCCTGCAATCACAGCCTAATGTCAATAATTTCAATAATAATACGAACAGATGTTTATTCATGTAATGACAACCTATGTCTTGTTATAGTTTGCCTTCTCTTTTGTACATATTTGTGTTCAAAGTGTAACCTTTAAGAATTCAATTTCTGGAGTTTAACTAATCTGCTTTCTCTACTAAAGCATGAATAATATGCCTAAGTATTGCTAATTCAGCATTGAAAAATAAATTACACTTTAAGCCAAACAATTAACCCACAACTTCAAAATGCTTCTATGTTCCATTGAATGTTGCAAGGAGAAATAATGAGGCTGGCCCCTCTGCTGCCCTCATCTTAAAATCTATGAAAATTTCACAGGATCTAGTAATATTAAATCACGTTGTTGCTGACTCAAAGCTCCATCCAATAACTCATCGTAAAATCAGCCTTACTCCAAGGTTTAAAATTATTCCATTGTGGCTGTTCCTAGGGGTATTCCCACAGAAGATGTAACACACGTGCCTGTTGGCACAACACATGCCAAGAGCCATACCTTACATCCTTAGGGAAATCAACATGACGTGTTCAGAATTTGATGCTAACTCTTACCTCTTTATTCCACTGAAAACTTCCAAGTTTTCTTTTGTAAAAAGAACTCCAGCATGGTTCAAACCTCCCTTCTGTAAAGCTATGGATAAAAAAATCCATCAAGTGCTTCATACAATTTTCTTGTAAATTACTCCACCTGTGATCCAAAATATCAAAAGTCTGTCCAAATTTACTAGAGAATGTCAGAAAGGTGTAGAAAACAGAACTGGATTTTTAATGTAAAGAAGGGGGAAATCAAAACAATGATAATAACCCTACTGCATTTTTAGTCTTTCTCATGAGCTGAATAAGAGGGTAGCTATTTACTTTTTCCATTGCAATTGAAATACAATATTTGTGCTCTGTGCTTTCTCTGTAACACATGAAGGTATCGTTGATGTTTAAGCAGCGCAGAAAATTTGAAAACATCTTCTGGTTAAGGTGCTAGTAAGGTCATCAACAACTATGGAAGAGATATTAAGTCCAGAAGCTCACTTTTAACTGGAAAGAAAGTTTTTTGCTATTTTTTTTCAGTCAGACACCAGATCATCTTTACCTTAAGCTTCTGAGAGTACATTACAGACTTCGTTTAAAGCGCAGCACATTTTCTCCATTTTATTTATACTCTTTTGCTCTTAGATTAGGTTTTTGCCCTCTCAAAAATATTGTAATAGTTTTTCACATATACATATGCATTTACAATTAAAATGATGAAGAAAATGTCAGGTAAGCCAAAAAAGAAATTAGAATAAGGCCCTGAAGCATTAGGAGTATATCTAATATATTCTATAGGCCAAGTCATAGCCACCTCAATGTGCAGTTCATGTTTTGTCTACTTGTTTCTTAAATTTATAAACACTTCTGCTTTTTTATCAGAGAATATTAAATAACCTTCAATGTGTAGAAAACATTAAAATCTTATCATTCATAAAAATAAAAACAAATAAACAACAAAACCACAAACAAACAAAATCAAACAAACCACCAAAAAACCGCCCTAACGGCTATAAACAACCATTCTTTCAAATTATATTTGTAGTATCTGTCAACAAATTAACATGTAACACCTATTCCTCATGCTGAAAGACCTTTTAACATTATCATTGGCACTGATATGTCCAAAGCCCTATACCTCGCATTTGTACAGACTTTCTATATTTAGTTTTTCCCCCAAAACAGATCTTCCTAAAAAATTCCTTTTATATATTTGAATTGGTTTAATGAACAACACACCTTCAGCTAAGAAGAATTTAATGTCATTCTACTTTTAATTCTTGTGAGCTATCCTACAGACATCATTAAAAAGGAAAAAGTAATTATTTTAAATGGCTTTCATATACTTACTCTGATAGATTCGTTAGTGAAGACAGAGAGAACTTTATTGATATTTAAACTAAAGCAGATCCTGAGTCCATGTGATAGATGGTTAGGGTCAAATCCTATGCTGTCATGAACTCAGGCAGCACAACAGAAATCACAGGCAGAACATCTGTTCTCAGCAACTCAAAATTCAGACCTAACAAACAATGCACGTGGAATCATTTGGGTTGGAAAGGACCTTTAAGATCACCGAGTGCGACAGTAAACCTAATGTTATGCCCATAAAGGCTCAAAATGCCTGTTTAGAAACCAGTCAAGTATTGAGAATCTTCTTTCTTTGAATCAGAGGTGTTTTATGTATTTGAAGCAAAATCAGACTACTGCCATTACTTTCAATGCAGGAAGAACAGGTATTTTATATGGGATTCATTGGAGCATGTCTTTTTTTCAAGCTTAGTAAGTAATAGCAGAGCTCCAATTTTTGTAATAAATACATAGGAAAAGCCTTGATTTTTAAACCATAAAGAGAACAGAAAGCTCTTTATAGTGAGGATCAGTTTCCTTCAATTGATTGTAAAAGGCCATTTTTGGTCTCAGGTTTGGTGGTGTGGGAGGAAAAGAGAAAAGGAAAAGGAGAACTGTCTATCTTTAAAAAATCATTAAATTCACTGCAAGAAATAAATCTGATGGGAAGCAGAAAATCCCAAACTTTGCATTATTCTGGTTTTTGAAAAGTGAAATTTTCTCTATTTTTAGTTGGGTTTATATGAGTCTTGTCAAGAATCACTGTTAACACTGACAGCTTTATTATTTCGAAATTTCTTTTGCTGTTACTGGAAACACTCTTTGGACCACATAGGCTAACGCAATTATAACACAACGATAGGGGTGAAGAGGGCAATATTTATGTTGCTGTATGTTAAGAATGAAACTTGGCACTGCAAGCACTGCACTTTTCAAGGGTATGTATGCATGTACTGGAAGAGGATCACATTTTCCTCTTAGAGGCAAGTTTATAAAGCATTGCATTCACGGCCAAAAAAGTTTTTGGCCATAATTGAAAGAGGCATAAAAACATATTGCCTCTTTCAGTAAAACCCATCTTATAACTAAGTTCTTTTAAAACTGTTTAACATCAAACTTGCTCTCTGCTCGCAGAAAATGCTTATTGGATTACAGAAACTAAACTTCTTATAAATGAAAGCCTTTTCTCCAGCATACAAACACATACACATGTGTGCTTTGCATTCTTAAATATGTATTTTGGTAACATTGCTCAGTGAGAACACCCATTATAATATTCACCAAGGAAAACCACTGCTGAAATCATAACTGCCCTTCTACAGGAACTGAAAAGCTAATTTTATGAATGTTAAAGCCGAACTATACCAGCAATGCTAATTTTTTTTTTCTTTTTTTCTTTTTAATTTAGCAGTATTCTGATATTCTGTATATCATCTAATTTCAGGTAAAAATCTGAGACCTAAGTGTGCCATCATCTGACTCCTCCAGTCATTTACTCATGTTTTTGGAAGTGAAGTGCCAGTAGTATGAAAGATGTGGGCAAAGAATTACAGTGCTTAATGGCTACGAGCACACTAGTCTTCAGAAGCCCTGAAAACTCAAATGAATGCTCTATATCCAAAGTTGTAATTCCAAAATTTTCAGTCCTAAATTCTAAATTACATCAGAAGACTTCCCATGACTTTATGTAATCTCTGAAATCATGACTCTAAGCAATAACCTGTGAACATCGACTTGGCTGAAAGAAGAAATTTGGTGATTAGAAAAACAGACTGGGCATCCACCGGACTAGGGCTAGCTCCAATTTGAAACCTTGAGAACTTCCCAGACTTCAGGCTCTCACCAGCACAAGAAATGACAAATTAAATTCACTAGAAGCAAAAGCAATTCAGTGACTGAGTGGGAAGAAAGAGGATCCCATTCTTTGGCCTCTGTATTAAACTGCTCTGGTCTCGAACTTTTCCGACAGAAGTTGACTTCCCTTTTTTTTCTGACTTTTCTTTTGCTCCTGGGAAAATCACTGATGGTCCCACCTTCCTAATTTTGAAATTGAGACAACTATCTGCTCCCACACTTCAAATCTGTGCTGTCAAAAGCACACATTAATGTCTAGGAAGGACTTACAACTCCAGTGAAGGACACTACCAAAGAAATTTCAATGTATGTAGTACTTGGACAAAAATCTAACTGTACTAATGGTAGTTGAGCTCCATAGGATTTTGAAGGATTGGAAGGAAATTTGCTGGCTCTTGCTAAAGAAGAAAACTGAGTCTAAACAATAATTTCATTTCTTCTGTCTGCACTACAGAGAAGTGTATTCTTTAGAGGTGGTAAACTACACAAAATGAGGTATAAAAAGAAATCCCTTACTCAGAGAGCTTGCCAGATTAGCAGAGAGGTGTTGGTGCAATGTAGTACTATTCCTTTGCCTTCTGAAAAGAAGGTATCCTCTCTCCCAAAACAGCTGCTTTACTGCCATTGCAAGATCCAATGTTAGCACCAGCATTTAGCTACTGCTAAAACTTGTAGTAGAAGACTTTTATGAAGAAAGTTCTCTGTGATTAACTCCAGGTGCTGGCAATAGAAATGGGGAACTCCACCCATACTTACCCTTCCTTTAGTGGAATGATTTTAGTCATGAACACACGAGAAGTTATTGGAAATTATCGTGAGGTGTTTGTACCTCCAACAACCATCATTGACAGCACAGGATGTCTCAAGTATGTAATCCTAAAACATGTTTAAAAATAATGAGGTGTTGAAGACTACGCTCATGTGGAGGTTCTTGAACACTTCTCCATCACCCACTTTATATGGTCTTGGCCCACACAAGTGTCCCAGCTGGGTCCGCATCCCCAGCTCCAGCAAGGCTGGATGGGAAAATAAAGGATAAGGCTTAGTTCTCACAGCTGAAACCACACTCAACTCTCTAAGCTAACCAGAACCAGGAATAATTGCACTCTGAAGACTCGGCCTTCAAACTCACCATTTCTGGGAATTCAGACTTCTTACTCCAAAGTTCTAGAAACGGTTTGTCATGAAGACGAGTTCAAGTCCATGATTTTTCAAATATGTAGGGAATGAATAGCAAATCTTTCCCTCCTTGCAATATGAAGTCCTTAGAGGCAACAAAAAACAATGCACCCACACAATATGCTCAGTTTAACCCTCATTCTGGATCCACCACCCATTTCCCAGGACACTACACTACACAGCTGGCTGCAGGCTTTTCTGCAGTGCATTTCTTCCAGTTCTCTTCCTCTCTTCATGACATGTTTAGAAATACATATGCAACCTTTTTCTCTAATCCAATGAGTGTCTCTGCAGCTCAGCAATTCATTGGAATGAGAAGCCTGGATAGCAATTTTACTTCAATGATTATTCAATCTACGATTTTTAAATGGTCCCTGGAGGAGGGATTACAGCACACACCTCTCTCTCCAGCTGCCTGCCCTCATCACTGAGTGATGCATTCAGCCAGATAAACACTCTGATCATTAAGTTAAGCATTCAGATGCACTTTCTATGGCATTTTACGTACTTTTAATGTAACCTACATGAACCAGTTGTCAGAACCAGCAAGGCTGTCCCTCAGACTATGCTGCGGCTGTTCTTTGACTCCTGTTTTGTCATTGTTGGCCACAAATACTCAGTCATGAATGGCAAGGAATAAGCCTTTTGCCTCTGATCCCCAGAGCATTAGATGTTCACCCTGAAAGGTGAACTGGACTAAGTTGCCAGAAGGATAAGACACAGGACTTTCTTCCTCCCCAGCTTGTGCAGAGCCTGTGATGTTTGTTGAGCTCCGAGCAGAGCAAAGGAACATGAAGAATCACATTTCCTGAGAGGGTTTGCTAGTGATCAAGACAGAAAGCATCTGGATTAAGTTTGGAGTTTTTCTGAAGAAGCCCCAGAGCAGGAAAATTAAATGCTATGCAAAAGTCGATGTCCAAACTTTAGGCATTTATTGACTTCCAGCACAGGTCAGCATAGGATGAAAGGGAAAGGCACAACAGGCACTCATAGTTCCCCAAATGTCCTGTTTCAACTACAGTTTCATAGGGACTCTCTCTTGGCAAAGCATCCCCAGGTGTCAGTGAAGCTTCTGTTTCATGTGGCATATGATGCAAAGATACATGCAGAGGGCTACTAAAA
>VYXC01004309.1:80651-135651 GCA_013397175.1 Platysteira castanea | reverse complement strand
TTCAAATACTTAACTGTTTACTGAGTCATATAGCACAAAAAAGCAATAGAGACATTGTGTCTCAGGGTAAAGAAGGGAGAAAGGGCACTTTGGTTAATTGTACCAGTGGGAAACTCATTTCACAGTTGCTTTCTGTAAGAAGTAATTGTTCGCCAGTGGCTGAGGCCGAGGTTTATCAGTCCAGCGTAGCTAGTTGCCTTAACTACCCGGCTCTTTAATAAGAGAAGGGAAGGTGAAGGATCCTCCAGAAATGCATCTAACTTGAAAATTGTCCAGGTAGAATATTTAGTGAATTCAACATAACTCAGAAATAACTGAGGGAAGAAACAAGCCATAGTCTCAACAACTTTGGTCTTATTTTTGTCTTCATCATCATAACTCAAAAAATCGGCACCTAAACAGTCTGTGTGGAGAGGTAGGTAGCAACAGATTTAAAGCATGAATCCATGCAGCATATTCATCACAGACCCAGCTTAGTCTCTGTACTTCTGCTCTCCTAACCAGCTCTTTGGGTTACTATCAATTTATCTTTCCCTTGAAGTAATTCAGGGAACAGATATAATTGGATAAGAGAGCTTTCATCATTTTACATGCTTATAACTTGCTTTTTTCCAAACTAACAAAACTTGTGCAGAATATTAAATGTTTCCATCATTTAGTCAGTGAACACTCAATATCTTCCATTTCATTCTAACAGGCAAGCTACAATCTCTAAACAAGTTTTATTAAAAAATGAAATGTAATCACTCCATTTTATATTCCACAGCCCTGAATATTAAACTCTGATAAGGTTAGTTCCCATGCAACTTATATTTTCATATGCAGGTCAGTAAATTTAATTGAAAATGTCAAGTGATAATGCCACAGATTTCTTAGTTCCTGTATATGGAGAAGAGAAAAGCAAATTTTATAAGCATAATAAGGCTTTTGATTGCTATACCTCTAATTACAGCTGCTGGAAGGTCAGGCTAAACATTTTCCACTCAACAGTAAAAAATGCTGCATGACAGCAACAAAATAGTCATTTAAATTTAATAGAGGGAAAAATATCATGTGATAATATTTCCTCCAACTGCTTACAAATGTCAGCTTTTGAACAGATTCCAGTGAACAGTCACATATCAAGACACTTCTGGTAATAATTAAACTAAAAAATACTAATAACAAGATCACAAGCTTCCATGCATTCGTTGCTCTACTCAGATATGCCCTGCTTCAAAAGCAAAGTATGTAGGTCACACATATTTTGAAAGTGTTCCTATCTCTCCACCCACTGAAATATGCAATCTACTTATTGTCTCCTTAGCAGTCATGTTTTAAAAACACTGACACTAAATGTTCAGAAAAATTCCAAAGTCCCAGTGGTAAGTTTACCTGCAGAACTAGTCATAATATCAAAGTTAGGAAACAAATAGATTGGAGCTGCAGAGTATGTGTGTGTGTGTGTGTGTGTGTGTGTGAATTTAGTGCTTTAATTTTTCAAATGAACAAAAAAAATCATTGAAATCAAGTTGTTTCTCTTCTTGCAAATTTCCTTTTTGCTTTGGCTCACCTACAGGTAAGCTAAAAAAATATTCATATGTTTCAAACACACAACAGTGAATGTTATGCCTGCACTCTTTATCATGTGATTTGTTCTTGGCAAACATTTTGAAATATCAAAATAACCCTGCTCTTTTATTGCTCCATCACTCTCAGTCAAAATTACACTGTTCTGGTTGTGAACAGCTACAAACATACTGATATGCAAGGAACAGGTTGCTTAATCATTTAGTGCCAATAAAGAAGCAGAAAATACTTTTTTAATTTCTTAAAAACAAGAAAGATTTTTTTGAGAATGTTTAAAAGACCTCATGTTTATTGATGTACATGAAAGTCACCTCAGAACCTCTAAATATAAAAACACTCAGGTGCTTTACCCTATGTTTGGTAATGAAAAAGCTGCCAATAACTTCTTCATTTGCTGGCTGATTTAGTAAAACTTTTATGAAGACAGTAAATTTCATGTTTTAGTATACATGACAGTCACATTCTAGATGCTAAGATGCAACAAACAGAAATCAATATTCCCCAGCCTGAGCATGAATTTTGTCAGCTTCCAATTATTATCTTGCTTGTGTGAAAGATCAAAGAATAATTGAGATTCCTGGTCTTGATGTCACAGAATGGATAGATAATTTTAGTTGTGAAGAGATATAATCACAGATATCACATGTTTAACCTGTTTACATTTGTTGAACAGTCTGTAGGTGGTTGCTGAAGTCACGTGCACTTTATGGATCATATATTTCAGAGGAAGGAAAGCAAACTACATTAAACTTATATTACTTACATAGTTATTTTCCCTTTAACAGTCAAGTGAAAGCTTAATTTTACTAGTCCATATTAGCCTACTTACCATATAACCATATTTCCTTCAGACTATTTTTTGTATTGAAAAAGATCATTTAAAAGAAAACTCAATAAAGAGCAAATGCATGCATTTACCACATTCGTAGACACAAAACTAACTTGATTAGTAAACTAGACAGTAAGGAGACACTTTTCTTCCAGGAAATTGGAGCTAAGCTTTTTCTTTACTTGAAGAAGGGAAAGAATCAGTCACCATTTTTTAAAGTAAGCGTACTGTGGGTGCCCAAACTGAAATTTAGTTGGATGAAAAGTAATGCCGGTATACATCCTCAGGACAGATCACATCCCTTCATTTATTAGCTATAAGCACTTGCATAAAAATCTCAGTAGTTACAAGTTTGTATCCAAATATAGACTCTTAACCTCAGCATCCAAGGGCCTCTCAGTTTCAGACAATCTGTACTGTGGAGTCTGCTGTGCTGGCATAGCCTTCTCTCCACATTACGGAGTTGTGTGTCTATGAAAGATACAGAGTTTGCTGTTTATCTCTTAGATGTTCTGGTTTTGACATCATGTGGTAATTTTAAAGCAGTTAAAATGTGAAAGTAGATTACCAGGATGAGAAGCTTTTGAAGAATTGACACAGCTTCAGGTAAAAGAGACAGAGAAGTCCCACACTGTCACCCCCCAAGGTGATTCTTCACGCTTCCACCATTAACATATAAACTCCACCCCACATCCTCTGTGACAGTCTCCTCCAAAGTGACTCTAAACATGCAAACCCCACTGACATGCTGAGCTACAGCCTAACTACTTTCTAATAAACCCATTTAAGTATGCGCATTTTAAAATACTTTCAAAATATTTAGGTGAGTAAAATTTTGAGATGGAGGGGATTCTTTCTCTGAGGTCTCTGATCAAGGAATATCAAACCCAGTATAACCAGGACATTTTTGGGAACTCATTATCTTAATGTGTTCTTTTTTGGGAAAGCACACCAACACGCAAAGTAGGTATTTTGAGGCAGGATGTAGCAGGTATAACCTCAGAAACTGCTGATCCTGATTACCTCGATTTTGTACCACAAATTCTGTGATAGATCACAAGACAAAAGAGGGTCTTAACAGGCAGTCTGACTACGCTCACTCAATGATTTGGTTCAAGTACTAGAGAAAAGTATATCTTTGAAATCTACCCCACACAAAACTGAGGTCTAGATAGCTCCAAAGATTATTCTTAAATTTCCCACAGAAACACCAAATCTCAAACTGGATGAATTAATAATATTTTTTTTAAATTTAACTTTCTAAGGCTGACTTTTCATGATTTTCTGAAATGAGATTTGCTCTGCCAATTTCCTTTGGACTCTTCTTGCCAAGTTTTCGTGTTGTTTTGCCTGGGAGTTTTTTTGGGGTTTTGGTTAGGATTTTTTGTTTGTTTGTTTTTTATAAGAGATGGTAACAATTTCAAAGGGGCAAATTTCAAAGACTTGTTTGACATTGAATTTCTCTTTGTCAATACCTTCTACTGTCTTCCACAGATACCTATTTCATCACCTCTAATTTCAGAAAAATCCAGACTGTGGGAAAGGTAAAGGTAAGCCTATACAACAACACCTTCTTTTCCACTGCCTGCTACAGAGGCATGATGAACAGCAATTTCTAACCAATGTATGCATAAGAGTGGAAATCTCTAACATGGGTTCAGTTATGCTGGGAAGTATGTAGGTTCAGTTATGCCATTTTCTTGTTGCATTCTATTTCATTTGGGAGATATATACAGCACAAAAGCAGTATTCACCAATATAAATGAACATACCTTGCAAGCACTTTGCTGGTATAATATCCCTTCTTGGACCATTATTTTCATGCTTTATATGAGATAGAAAAGCTTTCAAAACCAGATAATAACACAAGTACCACCTAGAGTAAAGAATAGTTTATTGGATGGGGGGAATGCATGTGTCAATATCATAGTTCGTTTCCCTCCTTGTAGCTGCAATAGAGATTTAAGCATATTTCCTGGAAAGAGGAAAGAGACAGTATATAAAAGAACCAAAACACTCTTTGAAAATTTCATGCAAAGAGGAAGATATTCCAAATCAGAAAAAAAACCCCAACTATATAGAGGAAAACAAGGGAGGATTCTATAGTTACAGATGTTCAAATGGGTATTTGGGATTGGCACAAACTCAATTCCAAAACATATAAAGGTAGTGGAGATGAATTCCCTGAATGAAAACAAACAAAGGGAGCTTTTTCCTAAACACTTGCAAGGTGTGCATATATGAAGTGCCACTGATTGTGTTCAAAAATTAGATTATTCTTAAAAAAATAATTAAAAAAAGAGCATTTGATTCCAAACAGAACTTCTTTAACAGATGGATAGGGGAATGGCAGAATAATACAATCCCGTCTGCTGTCTGAGTCCCTGCTGAGAGCTACTTTCAAGCTGATAATACAATTCTATTTGTGGCTAAAATCGTGCTGTACTGGCAGTTTAGCTCCTCAGGTTTTTTGTGGGGGGAGAGAGAGACTGTTTTGTTTTGCTTTTGCCACATTATTATGAAGTACTTCTCCGATCTCAGCTAAAAAATGTTGAATATCTTGCTTTTTATTTCAAAGTCAGTTGTTCTAAGATGTGAATTTGAAGCCGTATTCTGAAACTCAGTGCAGGAAAGGATCTGAGAAAAAGTTTAAATCCATGTATTTTCAGGAGAAGCACGATGGGTAAAATGACAGACTAACATTGACTTCAATAAGGAACGTATATATTCTTTAAACAAAATAAAGGCTTAGATATTATCTAAAAAGGACTGAATCATTGTGTTGTAGTGTTTATAGCTTCTGCTTTTTAAAATACACATAACAGGTATGTCTGTTAATTTACAAAAAAGGAAAAGAAAAGTTAAAAAAAATGCAATCACCAATAGATTGATATAAAACAACAGAATTGTTGATTTGTGGCTGGTGGAAGAAGAGGACATGCATGTGATGTAAATTATATAGTCAAAAGTTGTCCAAACATAATTTAAACTAATGCAATACTCCTGTAAATATGATAATACAAAGAGAGGGGGGAGAAAGCTTTATTCACTTTTCATGTTGATGTTAAAATAGAAACAAGGTAGACCAAGACACCTTGAACCGAGTTCTGCCAAGGTACAAAGGCATTTAGTGCTCATTTCCTATATATGGATTCAGTCTGGCTCCGTGACTACTGCAAGATCAGCATCAATAGTAATTCTAGTTGCAAACTTACACTCATTGGCAAAAGTTGTTGGTTTTTTTTCATGGACAAGACTTATAAATGTCAGATGAATTCTAGAGACAGAAACAACACCACATAAAAATTGAATGAGGTCTTTACCATCTCATCAACAGCACTGTCTTTTTGCATGAAGGGGTTGACTTACATGGACATGAAAACATGAACGTGATTTCCAGTTGATTGCCCAGAACGTTTTTTACCATAGTAGAAAAATGTTATATGCTAACAATGTTGATTACACAGAAGTAATCCATCACCAGGCATGTAGAATGAATGCCTGGAAACATAGCCAGGTAGAGCTTGGCACTGACTGTTACTTTGTCTCCAGGTTAGCCTATATCAGTTTTACTCTTTTCAGTAAATCTCTTGACCAAAGGGTTAAGTGTTAATGTAGATTTAACCTGTAGTAATGATAAACAACACTGAAAATTACTTGAAACCCCCACATGAAATCTTGTCACTGACCAGCACACTGAGGAGTCTTCTGGACACTTTTGTAGCTGTGTGGAAATTTTATGACAGAACTGGTTGGCAGCTCAGCCTCTGAAAAAACCAGCCTGTTTTGGGCTACCTTTTATAGTCAGGAACTCATTCAAACTAGTGGAGAAGAATAGCAAAATGCTTGTAGCTGACTTTCAGGCCAAATGGCCTCTTTCCTCCTTACTGCAAAGAATTCAGGAGCCTGACCTGGCACCACAGAGATTTTGCCTGCCTTTTGTGTGGGGTCCCACATTTTTGTATTATTTGAGGTTTTCTCACCATAGTAAATTTATCTTTTTGGCTATCTACATTTGGAACTGTTTTCATCTATCTCTTTCTTCAAGGAATATAGAATTTATTACAAAATCATAGATTTTAATAATCTTTCACAACTTGGCCTCCTGTGACTGGGCATCCCATAGAATTTTGCCCGGTTATTCTCCTATTTTGCCCAACTAAATGAGATAGTTTAAGAGATCCAGTCTTAATTTAAATCCCAAATGACAGGAAATGGTTGCAATACTTAATTAAACCTCAAAGTTTATCTCTTATTTCTACTTAGAATTTCTGTGACTTCCCCTTCAAAGCCTTTCATCTTATTAGGTCTCTGCCTGCCTGACATGAAATAGCTTACTGGGATCAGTGTGCAGCCATCAACATTCTCACCTTTTCAAACCTCAAGGCCTGTACTACAGCAAAGACTTTATATTCCACTTGATTCAGATGAATAAGAGCGATGTGCAATTTCTCTTCCAAATAGTTCCCAGAACACATTAAATGTGCAGAAATATCTGTTGGTTCATTTGTCTGCTTTTTTTTATTCCTGTTCCTTCAGAATTAAGACTATTTTGCATTGTTAAAAGCTTGGGGTTGCTTCTCTCCAGAGCATAATCCTTTCCCTCCACACTCCTTTGCTTTTTGCCCTTCAAATTCAATAAAGATGAAGAAAAAAATGGTGAAAAAAATAACTAAAAGGGGAGAGGGGGGTGAGGAAGGGGTTCAGCAGTTACAGCTATTTTTTAATATTCAATTTGTTTAAAATAGCCCTGAAATAATGTGGCAGGTTAACCTTGGCTGACTGCCAGGTGTCCACCAAACTGCTCTCTCACTCCCTCTTAGCAAGACAGGGGGAAAGAGTAAGATGAAGATGAAAAATCTCAAGTGTTGAGATAAGAACAGGGAGATTTCTCACCAATTACTGTCACAGGCAAATGAGACACAACTTGGGAAGATTAATTTAATTTATTGCCAGTTAAAAATAGAGTAGGATAGTGAGAAAGCTAAATTAAACAAAAGAAACTTTCCTCCCACCCTTCCTTTTTTTCCAAGCTCAGCTTGACTGTTGACTCCTCTACATTTCCCCTCACCCTGGGTGGACCAGATGGGAATGAAGTGTTGCTGTCTGTTCATAACACTTTCTGTCGCTCCTTACTCCTTTGTCTCTGCCCCACCATAGAGTCCTTCTCATAGGATGGAACCCTTCATGAGCCACTCTAACATGAGTACTTCCCACAGGCTGCAGTTCCCGCATTTTCTTCTCTTTCTTAAATATGTTGTAAGAGAGACACCACCAGCATCACTGGTTTGGCTCAGATTTGGCCAGTGGTGTGTCCACTTTGAAGTTGGCTAGAGCTGACTCTACCCAGCACGACAGCCCCCAATGTCTTCTCTCAGACAGCATCCTTAGAGACCACCACCCTACCAAAACCTCCAATATAAACCCAATTCAGTTAGCAATGCTTTACAGATTTAGAAAAAGTTTTTGGTCTGCTTTTTCTATAGTTACACTGGTACTCCAAACAGGGATACTCATACAAAGAATCATCGACAGAGCAAGACTTCAAAAAAAAGTAGCTACTCTTTCATAATTACATAATTTTAGTTATTAGATTGATTTTGAGTATGTGAGATATTAAAATAACTAAAGTTTACACAACACGAACCATCAAGAAGCACTTATGCAATGCTGTCTCCAGTTACGCAGCATGAATTAATTATGATTAAAATCATTGCAAATTAGTGGACTCCTCTATTAATGGTCTGGTATACTGTGCCAAAGCAACAAAAAGGAACTGCCATTCTTTAGAGCATTGCCAAGGAGTCCTCAGCTTTAAAAGTTACTACACTTTCCCGAGGTAACCTTTGCATCCTCCGCTGGGTTATGTGATAACATGCTTATGGTGAGAGGGCATGAATGTTGTTGGGCAGAAGTGATGCACTTAGGGGCATTATTAAAGAATAATAAGCTTAAAAGAATTGCAAAGATATTTATGGTTTGCAGAGAATGCAGAATGAACTCGTATTTTAGAAACAATAAGTTAAACTCTGATAGTAAAATTAAAGAGATTGCTTTCAAACTTTAATGGTTATCCTTTTTGAATACATAAATATGAGAAATTCTGATAGAGTTTGTAAAAAGACAAGAGTACTAGTCTCTAGGGTGGCACCATATGCTTACAACTAGACAAAAACACATCTCTTATGCATATTTTTGAGAGGCTAAGGCTTGAAAAGGCAAATTTGTCTCTAACTGGATCATGTTGCTCATTCTTATATTGACAGAGTTTCCTGCTCCATTTCCACTCATGCTTTTTTGAGACAGGCTCACAAAGAAAGAAAAGTTGCTATAGACATATGATCAACTCAGCTGTGGAAATGACTAAGGTGAAAATATGAAACATGCTGCATTCTTTCAACACGCTTTTCAATCTGAAGCTTCTCCTGAAATGAAAATTATTTATTTTAGTGTTTTATATTAAGATCAATTTAAATGGATGGGGACTTTCATATCTTTGGGGGTTTTTTGGTTTTCTGGTTTTAATTGCTTTGGTTTGATGTCCCCATTTGTTCAGGAGGCAGAGCAAAGACATCATGTCAAAATGAGTGATTTCAACTAGGCCAGAAAGCAGAAATAGGAAATCTTAAAAAAAATCCCAAAATCTGATTTGAAGAGATGAAGCTCTGAGAAATTTCAGGTTGCAATAAGTTTCATATACATGTCTTAAATGTATATACTTTAATTGTCCAGTATCTTTGAGCTTGTACAGCCTTCCAGTACTTAAATAAAACCAGTGAAGCGGCAATGCAGCTGGATGGTTCTGATGCTCTTTTACTGTCAGTAGTAACCATCTGAAATTCACGCTTTTCTACAGCACGATATCCTAGTAACTATGCAAGTACCCAACACATGGGAAAAGAATTTGAGTTATGTTTAGGAGAATAAAAAAAATTTAAAAAAAAAAAAAAACGGAAAGAGAAAAAAGGGATAGAGCAAAAGAATAGTCTGATAAATAATTGTCCTATGTAAAAGAGATCAAAAAGAAATTATTAGAACAAAGTAATTTTAATCTGTAAGATCATATTTTTTGTTTAATTCTACTCACATAATTCTCTTTGGTTATGATTTGAAGTGTGATATTGGAAAACAATAGCATACGCTCAAAAGCAGTTTATAACTAAAAGGTTATCTTACATCTCTTTAGCAGCATGTATTATTTTTTAAACAAATAAGATAGAAGAAAAATGTAACTGGAACTTGGAGATGAATTTTTAATGAAATTATTTTTTAATTGGTGAAGACTAAAAAAATATTTTAATTAAAAGTAGAGGCTAATATTTTATTTAACATGCAGATTTCTCCGTGTTTGAAAAATGAAAACCAAACGATGTCTACCTTCATTAGACTTGGGGAAAGAAATTGTAAAAAGTAAACTTATTATAACAAATGCCTGAGTGAGGTAGGAAGGAGGGATAGTATAGAGAAGGGACTGGAAAAGAGCAAAGTACTCCAATATTCTTGCATTTTTAAAACATATTTATTTGATTCCAACATAGAAAAATATAATTTTCTACATTTTCATAAAAGAAGATTTTTAAATTTTTTAAATTCTACTCTACCAGGAAGTCTAAATACCCCAAAGCAAAGACTTCTTTTCTCTTCTCTGCCCCTCTTCTCACTCACCCTTCCCACTCAGTAAAATAATATCATGATATTCCATTTATGTTTTACCAAAAAAAATATTTCTCTCTCTTTTTTTTTTTTTTTCTGCTTTTTCTTCCCCTTTAGGAGGTGAAGGATGACATCTTGGTTCCCAGTAAAGTCAAAAGAAAAATTCCCACTGACTTCAATAAGACCAGAATATCATCCAGAATGCTCATATTCCTGAGACCTTTGTACTATATGCACAATAAATTACAGCTGGTGTCCACCTGTCATTTTGAATTTTCCTGCTTGTCTTTTTCTTTCACTTCAGAAATTTTTTTAACCATCTGATTTTTGAGCAATGGGTTTCAGATATTATGAGAGGGGTGAGACATGGGGATTTTGTATCACTCTATGATGGCCCCTGCCAAGAGATAATGGATTGACATTGACAAATCCCTAAGAGCTAGACCTGACAGTTAACGGATGCTGTGAGATCAGTCTCAGAGAACAGTCTAAGGTTAAGGGGGCAAAAGCAGTGTGAATACTCCACACTTGTCTGATTTTGAGTCTTCCAAACTAAATGTATTGAAAGCAAGAGGAAGCAAGCCAGCAGTGGTGGAGGGAAAGCAGGGGGAGAAGGGACGATACAGTGAAATCTTTACATCGAACCCAACACATCAGTCATTGCAGAATTCTTCACGAACTACAGGTAGTGATGATTTATAGGTGGTAAGCTTCAATTTGGGAGGCCATAAGCACATTCTTTGATCTAGACTTCTACAGATTTGTTTCCTATGTACTCAGTAAGTAATAAGTGATTTGCTATTGATTTGTCCACAGGCAGAAGAAAAGTGGATTGGTGCTGTAACCCCAACGTGAATGGGAACTTCAGGGACACTGCTACAGAAGGGAAATGCACACAGACAGAAAAATGTACAGATACTTCTAACATGCCAAGTCTCTAGCTCCCAGAAACGCTCCAGCTAAAGCTTTAATATTATCAAACCATACACAACTGCTTCTACTTCAAATCAGTGTTTGATCATAGCTAATAACAGAAGTACATGATAAAAGAAAATCCCTTAACAGTCATGACCTGAAATCCCATGCACAGATTCCCAACGTACAGTAAGCATTATGTTAAAGAGCTTACAATGTTGCCAAAAATAAGAACATAAGGTAAAAGTCCAATCTATATGAAATGCTTTTCCTGTTATATAACAGCTTAATTATTTAATTCCATCATTAGTGCAAAGCAGTACAAAGCTATCCCCTGTGTTTTGCATCATAAAGCTCGATGACCAATTTGTCACAAAGGGCAATTTTTTGCTCTAGAAAAATTTGCCTTGCTTTTTGTTTCTGATTTGTAGTATTATGGACTTACATTCAGAATAATATATGAAAAATATTTAATGCAAAAAATTGTCTTTACTGCTTCAGTGTCTTTCAGCATTCAATCTTAGTTACTTAGATGACAAACCTGTATGAGGTATTGTATCTACCACATTATGTCCTGACCACACCTACTTGTAGTCATAAAATTTAATTACAAAATACATTAATTGATTGGTTGAGTAAATCTCAGGAATTTGCTCTTTGTTTTCTCTGAGTGTTTTAAGGAACAAATTTTCCTAATAGAAATTTCCCATGGACAGATGTACAAAAACAGGAGTCTTATAAAAAATGACAGTTCACTACAACTATTCTTAATATTAACTGATTACATTTAATAAGGGCTGAATACAACTGGCAAAGGGAATAACTTGCACCTAACATAACTGCTAGTAAAACTCCAGTTACATTCCAATAGGGATAAGATTTATCCCAATATGAAAGCACAGTATATAAGAATTCCTACCTTTGAGTCATAAAACAAAGGAAAAAGTTTAAATTTTTTTTTTATTGCTTTGGCATGTTTGGCAGGTTTTTTTGGACTTACTTAGTTTTCTGTATCTTTGGGTTACTGTACAAAACCAAAGTCATCTAAACTCTGTTTTAGGCTCAATTTACTAAAAATTTCCCTGCTTGAGGACAACTTATGCAGCAGAAAATAACTGGGCTTTAATGAGTTCCTTCACCAATCCATCTTTGATATAATGACTCAAAACAACAGCAGCAGTATGCATGACTGGTAAAATTTTTTGCACTCAAATACTCTATTTTGACTAATAGTAGCTTTGGTTAGCTAAGAAACA
The DNA here is from genome assembly GCA_013397175.1 of Platysteira castanea. NCBI lineage: Eukaryota > Metazoa > Chordata > Aves > Passeriformes > Platysteira > Platysteira castanea. Next base: position 123,429 of record VYXC01004309.1, on the reverse strand, counting down.
TTAAAAGGGTAAGTCTGAGAGCTAAGTTTGTCTCTATGTCTGTATCTCACTCAATAATTCTCCCCTCCAGAAAAATGGAGGAAGTTACCAAAAAAATGTAATAAAGAACTTCTTTATTTTTTTCCTGGTGACTACAAAACCATGTACTAGTTGAGCTCAGCCACTGATGCAACTCTCATGTTTTATGCAATAAAGGAGTCAATCTGCTTCAGGGGTCAAAAATGCCATAAGTATGAGACAGGATTTTTGTTTCTGATCTGCAATCACCCATTTAAGTGATTACTGCAGCACTGGTGTGGGGGTATGTGTATGTATGCCTGCACTATCAATTTAATTTCAGACTAATTTTCATATAGAATTAGTTGGGGGAGGAATGTGGAATTCCGTGGGGTTTTTTTTCCTAAGGACTGCATAACTGAGTTGGTTAGAGTGATGTGATGTGTCTCATGTGTAATATGTACATAACATGACAATTAATACTGGCAGACAAATTCTCTGGGTGAATAAAATAGAGCTTCATATCCCCCTTACATAATTTTATATTAGGTAGGATTGGAACCCTATTTTATAAGAACTACATAGTAAGCCAAGGTGCATGGTAAATCAAAGAATCATTTACAAATACATACTTCCCTGTTGGCTAAACCAGGTTGTTTTGTTTTCCTAAATCTGAAATCCTAGGTCAGAAGAAATTAAGAAATTCTGAAGAAAAACTGGTAAAAACTTGAGACTAATTGAGACCTGAATTTCATGAGTACATGGGGGAAAATAGTGAAAAACATTTGTAACATCTTAACTCGTAAAATTATTTTCAAGGCCAAACTGAGCATTAAGAGGAGACATAACGAAAGGTCCTAAAAAGGCATCACTGAGGAGCAGACCTAGATAAAAGACAGTTAATTATGCTCACAGATATTTATTACCTCAAAGTGTCTAGATAAAATGTAGCTTTTAAACTATTATCCAAGCAAAACCAATGATTTTAACTGGTTCTTTTTACTCAGTATTGATATTCTGTACAGAAAAACACACATAAGCACAATTTCTTAAAACACACCCAATACCAACAAGCATAATTTTTAAATGTAAAGAACGTCCTGAAAACTAATAATAAATACTCCTTCTCCACCGGTTTGACTTTCTGAGGAACATAGCCTCAAAACCTGTGTTTCCTAGGAAGCACACGATATGAATAAAAACCCATTGCTCCTAGTTTTCATGTGAGGATAAGTCGTGACAGACATATAAGAAACACACAATCGAAATGAAATTGAATAGAAAATAACTTTCTCAAGAGTACTTTTCTAATTTTGGAATCTTAACTACAGTGTGAACTTACATGTGGAACATGAGAGAAAATTAAAAATGCAGTTATTTAGTAAAACAAGAATGGACACTCAAGAAACAATTGAAAAATGCATGTTTACATTTAGCATTTTACTTAAAAGAAAATCTATATAAATTTCTATTGTTTGTTCTTTGCTTTTCTCTGATAGATAGAAAACAGCTGTTCTATTGCTTTGGACTTTGACTGGCTAGATTGCAAGGCTCAATAATCTGTCTCGGCTCAGGGTTAAGTGATGGAATTCATTTAAATGCCCCAGAAGTAATCATCCACAAAGAGTACATTATTTCTTTTTTATGAATTTTCAAACCTAATACTGATGGGTGGCATGCAATTAAACCTGATCAATATGTAATTTAGGTGGGCTGACATGTTTTCAAATTCTCAGAATATAGATTCTTTCAATATTGCAAGAGCTTAGTGAAATACTCAGCCCTTATGAAACAGCCAAAGCAGTTTAGTACAGTAAAACAACAAAATACCTCTGTTCCAAAGACAAATGGGGAAGAAACTAAAGTTACAGACACTAACTTTTCAAAGAAATAAGTAAGGTAAAGAAAAGTAGTAAGGAAAGGAGCCTTCTGAACCTTCTTAAAAGGTTCGAAACAAACATTTTGATAGAATTTAACAAGTATATGTAAAGGTTGATGTACTGCACTATGTAAAGCCAGGGGATTAATTTTTTTAACAGGTTGTTTAAACACAGCTCTGAGAGAACTGAGTTATGATAACAGCCAGTTATGTATCACAAATATTCCTTCTGAAAGACTATATTAGCAAAATATTATAGAAAAGTTTGTTTGTTTTTAAAAAATGTGGTTTATCATAACGATCCTTTGTGTTAAGCTAATAAACAAGGCGAAGTACACTGCTTTGTGACCCTAAAGGTCATCAGTGACAGTCTCTAGTATTACTAATTACCTTGCTGTCATTTAAACAATAAGAATTACACTTGACTTTTTATAATCTTACATGGACCAATTTTAAAATTTTTGCCTGAGATTCTAGTCTGCTTCCTCTCCTGTTTGCACAGACAGGATCCATGTCACTTTCCAGAAAAAAAAACCAAGAACATATCACACATTATTTTTTAAGATAGCAATATTTGAGAAAGCAAGGAAATTTTAAAATCTTTTTAATCATTAGCTTATCTGTAATTTTGAAACTGGTTTTAGATAACAAGGAAAGACTGATTTGTCTGTTTTCTCTAACTGTGATGCTTTTTTATGACATATAAACTCCATTTCTCAGATATCTCAGTTCAGCTTTTCTTTATTGCTCTTAGCATTATTTGTACCTTACATCATTACACAACTTCTGCCAATGTTGAAGATGAATTGAATATTGCATACCCATAAAGCACAAATGTGAATATCACAAAGGATAAATTTTCGGGTTCTCAAAGGCTCTGCCAAAACCTGTTTTCTGTTTTAGGGGTTTTGGAAATCATCTTCTTGCATTTATCCCATATGAAAATATATCACTCATTCTCCTGTGAAGTTAGAGAGATGGCTTTAAGTAGTGGCAGAATTTTGAAATCCTTTTCTCTTTAAGTGGGAAAAGGCTGGGAGGAAGTAGGTTCCTGATTTTTTTCATAGCTGTATGGGGGTAAATCTGCTATAAGGCCGTAAACCTCACTTGTTCTGGATTTTTGGTGTGTAATTGTAGGTAGATCTAATGGGTGCACCCAGCCCTCTGCTCTCCATTGCCCACTCGGAGACTTCAGTGCCCATCAGCACAAGCCAGGTTACTCCTGCAGAAAGTGACAGTAGCCTTTAAGTGTGGTGAGCCAAAAAAGAAAAAAAATCTTTATTATTTTAGTTCAGCTGAACAGAAGAATGTTTTTTCCATGGAAAAGAAGTCTGTATCACTAACCAGTAATGAAAAAACTCAGAACAAAAAGCAAGACCATTTACACTACAAAAATAAATAAAAACCTGCAATTTTTCCACTGCGCAGTTTGGGTAACTGCTGAATAGGTAACATTTGTATGTCTAACTTCAGCAACTTTTTTTGTATTCTGTTCATGACTGGATTTCAGTGAGTGTCAGAATCAAGAATTTAAATATCATTGACAATATTAAAAATATTTTGTGAAAATACAGTAGATTTATTTTAAAAGTGCACCTCCTAGCTGCCAAATGTGAGACTAAGAAGTAGCAGTTACAATATAAATTGAAAACAGAAATATATTCATTTTCACTAGGGAAGAGCACTCTAAAATCAAGCAGCTTTATAAAAAATGCATTAAGGATTTTCAACATCATGCTAAAAGCTGTAGGCTTAAATAGAAAACATTCATTAAAAATTTCTACAGAAAGCAATAGGTTACTATCCCATCTGCAGAAAAGTGTTTCATTTGCAAATTAATAAGCTTTTATAATAGCTACAGCTGATTGGATTTATACATGAGCTCTATTGACTGTTTGCTGTTAAACTCCAGAAAATCTTCTACAAGGATTTATTCCTCCTTTTAAAAAATATGAATTCGGTATCATGGCACCACACAACAGGGGCTCTAGCTCAAGCCCCACAGAACTACGGTGTGCTTCCAGCCTCCACCAAAATCCGTGGAAGCTGGCTGATGGCAGATGCTGCATGGAGCCCAGAAGGATCTGGCCCATCCCTGCCTTTAAAAAAATGCTAAGCGAGTACCTTCGATGTGTCATTTTGAAATACCTGAAGTGATGTGAAGGGGAAGACATTCACTGAGCTATTTGCTGGTCACTGGGACAGAAATGACAAAGGATTCTGTCCATTAGTTTTTCAATACAGTGTTCAATAGCAGTAGGAAATTGATGGGGTAACAGTGGCATCACATTGGGGAAACTTATGATGCGGACAATAGCACTTCCAATAAAAGGGCTTTTGATTTTCTGTGTGTCAAACTGTTTTAATATTAGGGCATTTCTAGGTCAATGAAGGGTTAATGTAGCACCATAAATCATATCCAAACAAGAGCCCCGTAACTGCCTATGTCGAAGAACTATTCTGCTAAGGTCAAAAAAGCACTACTAGAAGAAAAAGAAAAATACACACAAAAGTAGGTTGCAAAAGCAATGCAGAGCCACATCTATTCCACTGCCCCAAAACTGACATTGACACAGCATACTAAAGAGAGTGAATAATAGGTGAATTAGAAATTAATGATTCCTCTGCTATGTAAATGGCAATTAAAGGACATGCCATGCTGCAGGCTCTGTCCTAAAACTCGTCTCCATTTGTTTGGATTGAAATTCATAGCATATGTAAATGCAGCAATGAGACCTGGTATGTGACTACTGAAAGCTAGAAATCTGGACACAATTTCAACAGATATGTTCTTAAATTTATGTTTAAAAATTCACCTTTAAAACAGAATTTAAAGGGATGAAAAAAGTGTTATTTAGCTGATTTCTTGGTATGAGTAAATAATGGCTGCACAGAGTAACACATTATACCTTCAACACAGCACAGTAGCAAAACTCAATAATTTACATTGATTATAATCCAACACATCAAAGTGTTGCTTTAACAAAGCAACACAGTAGCTGCTATTTGTAAGTGCCTTCTGTCCTGAAAGGTGCTAGAAAGAACATTTTCCTTTCATGGTGTCAAAGTGTTAAGTTTTTATCTCATAAAACGTCCTTTCATCTCCATTACATGTAAGTGCAATTAATAAAATGACAAATTCAATAAAGAATAGAGGAGTTGGGATAAAGGAATGTGTCTGTTGTTTTGTTCGTTGTCTTAGTTTAGTATGGCTACATCTATCACATAAGGTACAGAGAAAAGGCTTTTGGAGCCAAAGAATCCTTTAGGGACATTGTGAAACAGGGGAAGATCACAGTCCAATACTCTTCTACTAGTGAACTATTGAGATCTACTCAAAATAAAAATTCAAGTCCAGCTTTGGGAGTTACTGTACCTTGCAGTCAGTCTAAGAAAAGAATGATTCAGAACAGGGTAAACTTCGACACATTTGTCATTTAAAATCTGCAAATTCCTGCAATATTCTGTGCTAGCATGTGAAACAAATGGGCTTCTGGGAGGGAAAGCTGCATTGACAAACTCAGCAAAGAGCAATTTTCTGTCATTTAATGAAGGATGGAGGGAGGCCTTGATAAAGTACCCACTCATTACAAGTTTGTTTTTGTACGTGTGTCTGTGTGTGAGACAGAGAGAATGTGTGTGTGTTGATGAAAGGGTAATCTCACTAGTTCAATCTTCTCAGACAAGTTGGACTTGCTAAAAGCACTCTCTATTTTCTTGTAAATTCAGCTAGGCACACTTTCACATACATAATATCTGCATTCTGGTATTTTCTTTTTGCTAAAAGATGTATGATGTTTATCCCTGCTCCTATGTTGACTCTTTTTGTCTAAAATGCACCAACCAATTGATCAAGTGTTTCTCCCTCCTTAGCATATATGAAATATTATAAAAATGTGGGAAAAAGGTAATAGTCCCATACATATGCTCTATATATCAGTCAAACATTTGTGTATTATGGTCAGTTTTCTGAACAACCTAAGTCTGTGCTGTTTATCATTCTAGATAACCTCCGAAAATAAGACAATTTCCTGCTCTCATCCTTTGCCTAATACCGAAAGCAGAATAAGTAAACTTTTCACTACTGTCGTGAATCCAGCTTAGTCGTTTAGTGTACCAGTAGGAAGGTTGTGGCCTCGACTTGAAAGAAATTAACAAAGCATGTATTAGGAAATACTTGTAAATTGAGTGGGTGCACATTACCTCCTAGTAACTTGTAGTCTTTCAAAGACTTACTACAGCTTCAAGTCAGTGAAGCAATGTTCATGAAGTTGAGGACGTGAAGCCACTGCAGACTGAGGGATTTGGTATTCAATAGGCTACAACTCAAATATGCCATTCAATATATTGCTGGCTGCTTCTATACTGAAATAGTTTTCATATTTTGCCTTCATCTATAATAAAGGACTGAATCACTAACAAATTAATTCAGAAGCTTCCCAATTAAAACATAACTCATCAATTCACTTTTTATTCTATTGGGTGGATATCATTCCTTGGGTTTGGAGTAAAACATAATTAGCTGTTTGTGCAACCAAAATTAAAAGAGCATAGGTGTGCCTGGAACCACAGCATATTAACATCGAGCTCAGATTTTAAAATAATTGATAAGCACCCCAAGGAGCAATTCTAAGCATCCCTTGTCAAGGTCCTGATCTTGCTAACGTCAGTGGGGCAGATCCACAGGAGGTAAACTCATGGAATTCAGTGAAAATTTCTGTCATCTGGAATCATAGTATACATATTGTTTTGTCTTCCAGGATGGAGACTAGATTTACCTTAGCTGTTTTACATGACAAAATACTTATACTTGTGATTAGTAGACAAACATCAACCTGCTGACATTGTGAACCGTATACTTATGCATGAACAAAGGCAATTTTTAAGGAGCCATGATGGCTTATACTGTATTAGAAAAAAACTCTCTCTTTTTTTAGAAAAAACTAAAAACATGATAAAAACCCCCCAAACCAAACACATAAAATAAGACGGGTAACAGCAGAACAATCACAGTTTGTAATGTTAAGACTTCCCAGCATTACAATTAATAAAATAGTATCTGTATCAGAAAACTAAAATTTCAGGACAACTGCTTTTTTCCCCTGTTATTTGCTATAATTTTTACATGCACACTTGTAATTATAAAGTCATAACGTGCATGTTAATTCTATACTTCACCTCTCTTCTTCCTACCTTTTTCTTCTCTAGTGATAGTAAAAAAGCATCTGAACCATTTTATATAATGCTTGGTTGGCATTGTAAAACTGAGATATGAACAGTATTTCTTTCCCTACATATGGGAATTGATTACTAAATAATAATTTGTTTGATGCCTTAAAACATAGAACATCAAAACTTATTAAGAGAGTATGCATCTTGGTGTTTGCCTGTTAGAATAATAAGATTTCATCTTAGTGCTCTAAAGCTGTATAGTACTTTATTATACAATCTGCATTTTTATAACTACACTGCTATTTAAATATCTTAGCTAGCAAATTATTTCAAAATAGTATTACAAGCATATGTCTCTGAATTTAAATGGTAAGCCTTATGAAGAGAAGTTACCTTAGATACCTAGTTCAAACAACGTGCAAAACAAAATATTCTAAAGTCTTTAACATGTAGTCCCTACAGTGTTTTCAGCCAGGAGCCAAAACCATGATGTCCCAATACTTTTGAGATGAACAAAATTAGTGTTTTTTTAACCAAAGTAGCCCATGGGTTTGATACTGAAGCACTTCAATAAATACAGCACTCCAGCAGGTATCAGTTCCCAAAACAGATCTAGAGATACATTACACATTTCGGGTCTGATTCAGCAATTGCTTGTAATGCAATCATAAATCTGCTTTTTCTGGACAGGTACATCAAACTCGCAACTACTTGCTTGTCCTAGGCTACAATATAAGATGTAACCAAAAGCATGTATTCTATTATCATCTTCACAAGCTGTTAAAATGGGTGGGGCCGTGCTTGTTATCCCCTACCATGGCTCATCCCTGATAACTCCTTCTGGGAGCTGTCTGTTTAATGGGCTATCAAAGACCCACCACATAACTCATAGAATTACATCACCCCACTGTGAGATGCTCCGCCCAGGGGGAGGAGCCAAGCATTCCTATGTGGATATCTTCTAGGGTTTGGAACAGCATCTACCTACTGGATTCCCAGAGGAAGACCAGAGCCTTCTACACCACCACTGGACCTTTAGAAGAAGACCAGACCCTNAATACAGCACTCCAGCAGGTATCAGTTCCCAAAACAGATCTAGAGATACATTACACATTTTGGGTCTGATTCAGCAATTGCTTGTAATGCAATCATAAATCTGCTTTTTCTGGGCAGGTACATCAAACTTGCAACTACTTGCTTGTCCTAGGCTACAATGTAAGATGTAACCAAAAGCATGTATTCTATTATCATCTTCACAAGCTGTTAAAATGGGTGGGGCCGTGCTCGTTATCCCCTACCATGGCTCATCCCTGATAACTCCCTCCAGGAGCTATCTCTGTTCAATGGGCTATCAAGGACCCACCCCATAACTCATAGAATTACATCACCCCACTGTGAGATGCTCTGCCCAGGGGGAGGAGACAAGCATTCCTATGTGGATATCTTCTAGGGTTTGGAACAGCATATGGATCTCTACCTACTGGATTCCCAGAGGAAGACCAGAGCCTTCTACACCACCACTGGACCTTTAGAAGAAGACCAGACCCTTCTACAGAATCACTGCTTTAATAGAACCATCACTCCAGGAGGACTGCAGCCACCATTTAATCAGACTGCTACCAACCCCCTGACCGTCACGGGGTTGGGTTGTATCCTGACTCTGTCAGTTTAAACCAGTGTTTTCTGCTTTTATTTTTATTTTTTCCCATTAAATTGTTATTCTGACTTGGTGTCTCCCACTGGTTTGCTTTCAAACTAGTACATTTTTATTTAAAGACGTGTCTGGTCCATGCAGAAATCTGGTAATTTCCTCAAATTTTATGTCAATTGAACTTCTTTTTTTCCCTGCTGTACCTGTGTCATACCTAAACGTGGATTAATACTAGACCTCTTACCCTGAAAAAGCATAACACATTGTAAATGGCATTTTAAGTTTTGGGCAAATGCAAGATTTCTCAGCCCAGCTATCGTGACTGGGAAAGTTTACTGGAAGTTTCAAGTGAACATAGAAATATAGTGAAAAAAATAAATCAACCAAAACAAGCAAACAAAACCAAACAAAAATGAGCAAACAAAACCCCAACTAACCAAAAAATAAAAAACAAAATAAACAAGCAGAAACCCACAAAAAAACCTACACCAAAAAGAAGCCACCCACCATCTCCAGTCTCAGTCCTCACAGACTCCTGTCTAATCACGTCTACCTAGCTAACATTCACCTTTGTAATAATAGCACCAGTTTTCACATACAACCTCATTCATCTATTTGCACAGGATTGTTGCCTCAGTGGGCAGCCAGGATACATTCTAGGAGTACGTCAGTGCTTTACACCCTCACTGAAGACAGGATGGAGAATCATAACCTCTCTGAAGTACTGGGTGATGCTTTACTGAATGAGATAAGAGGCACTTCAAATAAAATGCTGCAACCTCAGCTCATAATGTACAACACTGAAAAGAAAAAGTAAGCCCCTAGTTACCACTGCTTTCTCAAGTGCTGGTTAAAATAATACTTTCCTGGAGGAACTTTCCTGGAGGAATTTTTTTCCTGAAAGATGTCCCCATTTGCTGAATTGGAATGAAAACCTAAAATAAACCCAAAGAATTAATAACATAATTTACTCAAGTACTCTGAAAACTCATTAAATATGCTTAATGATAGAAAATTTGCAGCAGATTCCTAACCTTTAGCAATCTTCCAAGGAATCCTTGATTTCTGATTTTTAACAGTGACTGAATAATCATGACATAAGTAGCATATAAAAAAACGTGTTTAAATGGTCTTTTAAATGAAAGTACCTATTTTTAAAAGTTTATGTAGATGTTGGCAAAGGTTGCTTCCAAGAGGTAGATTTTCAACAAAACTGAAAAGAAGCTAAAAGAATTCCTACCTATTTATTCTGGCAAAGCATAGAGCCCACGTTTTGTTTTAAGGATTTTTTTGTGTTTCTCTACTTTTGTTGTTGCTGATCACTAATTGAATGGCATTTCCTCTATAGGATATCCATGCTGGTGGGCAGGGCTGCATGGCAGACTACTGTGTTAGATGGATCCTCTATCCCAGTGGCACCATGCTTAGTTCAGGGTCACGCAGACCGTAAGTCTTGGTCTGCAAGTATCATTTCCACCTCAAATCTAGATCAGTCTGACCAAAGATTAATGCAGTTTTAGTTAAATTTTTCCTCACTTGCCATGGTTAATTAGATTGTACCAGACTGGGAGATGAAAAATAGTGAGATGTATGGTCAAAGTCCCCTTCTTCCAGAAACCCTAAACAGCAGGGGGTTTTGGCTTTCCATCAGCAAAATAAGAAAAATCATAAGATTCCTGGTTAGCTTCTTTTCACAACTTCAAATGATAAAAAACCAGTAAAATAATGCAGGGGACTTTTTCCTAGATCAATGAGCAAGGTCTCCTCTTAGTTACTCTAAAATACTCTAAAACTGCTTTGCAATACTGTCTATATCTGGAGAGCAATTCTCACATTCTAGCTTTTAGACGTGTAAGCAGCAATAGAACATAAAAACTGCCCAAAATGCCTCACAAAGATGACAAATATGTTGATAATTGCTGTATTATTTTTGAGTACTGCTTCAAAATATTTTTTTTCTCTAAAACTACTTCCAAAATCTCTTTCTCCATTTGAAATGGGAAATCAGATTTGCAGAACTGAAAATAAAAGTTACTGCTTCTGTGCTTGTATAAATACCAGTCTAATCAGAATACAGTATATTATTGGATTTTTAATTTTCTTTTGAAAAGACAAGCTATGTTAAGCAGCCTTTAGCAAGCTGTCACAGATGAGACCAATAAGCACATCCTGACTTAACACACATCAGGGGTTGCCAAGGATACACTGTCAGGGGACTAGGGTCAGGAGTCAAACTGACCAATATTGAGTAAATTACATTGGTTCAAATGATTCCCCCTGAGCTAGTAATGATATGGCATGCACATAGTTTTGCTCTGCAGACTGATAAATACTGCATTTGAAGGCTAAACAAGGAACAAAGCATGGAAAAATGATTCTCTATAGACTGTCATAAACATTCATTCACATCACTCAGATTAAAAAATACCATCATTGAAATGATCAGTATTCCTTTCCTGAAGAAATGCAACAATAGGACAAAGGCTTTTCACTACAAAAAGCAAAACAAGCAATAAGCTAACATAACTGGAAAGGACAACATATGCAAAAGGAAGTAAGTAATCATTAATACTTGGCACCTCGTACAGTCCTTTACTGATATGAAAAGTATTACAAAATCTTTACTAAACGGAACTGTTCATGACATCTTGCAGTAGCACAATGAACCTCCGTTATTCCTTGCATACTTAATAACAATTTTTTTTTTCCAGTTGTAAATCATCTGAAAGAAATAAGAAAAGCTTAAAGGCGTTGTTTAGTACCTGAATTCTACTAAAACAACTTATGACAAATTCACTGTGAAGCAAATGAACTACAATGAAGTAACTTGAGGCAAAGTCTATTGGTAACTGAAGGCACGAGTATAAGAAGGAATCTTTTGCTGGCCAGCCAACATATCACACAAGAACCTTTCCTAAATTCTCTGGGTCCCAATGAGAAACTACATTTGTAAGATCAACAAACCTCAAATTTTCATTTATAACAAAAACATAACATAACGTAGCATAACATAACATAACATAACATAACATAACATAACATAACATAACATAACATAAAACATTATAACATAACATACAAATATTAGACACTTCAGAATTTAGAATCTTTATTTTCTCATTGTTTATATTGCCTTGTTTCTTTTATAAATTCTTCTAAGTATGGCAAGTAAATATTGGGGAGAAATTATTGACTTCTTTATTTTCATTCCTTTAGTCCACATTTTTTTTCATGATCATCATTTTCATCCTTTTCACATTTCAGTTTGATTTTTCCCATTATTAGCTGAATATTTTTTTCAAGGCCACATTTACTGTATTTTCTTCTTTAAGCAATTTCTTTCTTTCTCTATAATTCATTTTCCCCTCCCTGATCCTTGCTACCAGGGAATGCAGACAGCAAACCTTTTTTCCACCTTCCACAAAGATGCTTCCAAACTAATAAATTCAGTATCTTTCAAAACAAGGTCCTTTATGTTCTGTCAACAATGCTTTAAAAATTGCTCAGGTCTTCTGTATGATGGTTTTTGTCACCTGTGGTTATATAATATTTGCATATACATGCACATATCATTGTTTGTTACCAAACACTCGGTACCGTGTTGAGAGCAGATTTCTCCATTAACCTCCTGTCAGAAAATAACATAACCTCTTTTTCTCACAAATGCAAGCTGTTTCAGATCCTGTCCCTCCTTTTCTGTCACTGTTTGGGTGCTGTGCTTTGAAGATAAACTTTATTAAAGAAATAAAGAAAAGCAGCTGCTGCTCTCAAGATTTACTCTGTTTGTGCTCATTGTTGTGTAACAATAGTCACAAGTACTCTGAGCAAAGCTCACTGAACAGTCACACAACAGCCCATCCCGCTCTGGTTTGATTTGTACCCCCGTTAAATATAGAAGGGAAACGGTGCAAGTTTCCTCATGGACGGAGTGAGACCTAGTCCGTCCACTTTCCTCATGCAGGTGTGTGTTTTTTGGCCTCCTTTAGTGGAATCTACCAACCAATCTATCCAAAACCCTCCTGGGGAGGAAGGAAAGAGTAGCAATGGACAATTGTTTGTTGTGGAGGAAAACTTACAGTTACACCAGATTAGACGAGACAGATCCTTGTGGTGAAAGAGCTGCAGAGAGGAGCCTCCAGAGACAGGCACTTAGAAAAGGCCCAGGAGCTCCTATTAAAGATATACTTGGAAGTGTTCAAGGCCAGGTTGGATGGGGCCCTGAGCAACTTGGTCCGGTGGAAGGTGTCCCTGCCCATAGCAGGGGGGTCGGAGCTAGATGGTCTTTAAGGTCCCTTCCAACCCAAGCCATTCTATAATTCTGTCATCAGATACTCCACTCATTTTGGTGCTGCCACCAGCAGAGTGGAGGAGATACTTTGTGAAGCACCGCAGTGAGGTGCCACCTCTGCTGAGCAGAGGCTGCTCACTCCTAGATCTGAGAAGTGATCCAATTTGTGCGGCAGAAGAAAGCAACAGGTACTGTTTTTTGGCTTATGCAAAAGTCCAGAATTTGAGTTCTCTGGCTGTGCTGGGTGGATTTTCAGAGTGCACTTATGTTTAATTCTTAGTTAAGTCAGTTCTTTGAAAAATAAGCAAACCCAATTTAGTCCCTTTTCCAGGAAAAATCTATTTTCCTTTGTTACCTTTCCCTGGTCTTAAAATTAAAAGCCAGACATGGTTGAGGGGAAAAAGGGTTTTTACCTTGGTATTTGTTTAAGGATCCTTAGGTGCATTACTTTGTCCAGGTGGAACGTGCTGAAAGGCACACCAAAATGCACACCCCAATGCACCCTAAAATGCACACACAGGACAGATCGCGTGTATGATTTATAGGCCTTGCAAATCAGCATATCTATCAAAGACTCCCCAGTGAGAGGCTCGAATGAACCCCCCATTCCGAAGAATACCCCCCTGGGTGGGCCAATTTTAGTTTACAGGATGTGTGCTAGAAAGGACTTTGGTTTCTCAGGACAGCATAGGGGTTTCTGGCTTCCAGCTAGGAGGAGGTCTTCAGTATATTTGGTCTCCTGGCTTAACAGAACTTTGAGTCTAAGCTAAGTTATCAGACTTAAGGAATTACAATTATGTGGGCTAAAAGCACTAAGGATATGTAAAACCTATATAAAAGGGGTATAAAAGAAAAGGCAAAAAATCATCATGGCCTCACCTTGAATTTATGTTGAAAAACCTGTCCCAAAATAAAAGCACAGAAGAAGATAATCATTACACATTCAATGATGGGAAGTTTGATGATGTGATAGGGCAAACTAGTTGGTATCTTCTGAAATAGCTGCCCACTACATTCAGTAGACAGTGAGATTATGGAGAAATAAATAGTACACCAAATCCTACTTAATTCATTGTTTCAGAAGTGCCATCCCAGAACTACATGCAAAATTATCTTTGGTTCCTCTTCTGCTGGACCAATTGTGCAAGTGAGAAAGTACATTGCCTAGAGAAGGGCACCTTATATTGCTTTAGGAGCTGAGCCCTGACTGATTATTTTAAGTACACTTGTTTTAGTCACATGTGCTTCACGTCCTACACTGATTACATTGTAATTTCACTGTTGATATCAATAGAGATGGTGACTTATGAGTGCAGTACTAAACTTATTCCACAGCATATAATGACTGAGATTATTAATAAATCACAGCTCCATTTATACAAAGAGGGCTAGTTCTTTATACAGCTCACTACTTAAACTACAATTAGTTTATTCATGCTTTGGCAGCAGAATATATTTTTCTAAGAATCATGGTAAGGTCTTTTCTCAAGATTTTAAATTGTTGCAAACAACTCCCTTTGCACTTCCAAGCTCGCACCACTGTTCTTTTGGAATGCACAGCTCCTTTTCCTGGATAATGATGCAAAGGCTTCATTTCTCAAAAAAAGACAGGAGCAAAAGAAAGAAGACTGAAGGGAGCATTGCAGAGTTACTCTATTCACACATCTTCAATTTAATAAGAGCTTTTTTTCACTAGAGGCACTATCTAGAAGTTAATTCAGTTAATTTGAAGGACCAAAGTGAGCAAATAGTTGCTGCTGACAGAAAAACAGTATAAAAAATGATATGGTGCATTCATATGCTCTCTATGCATAAAATAATTTCTTGTCACCTGCCCCTTTAAAAAAATATATAAGTTGCCTAGCACTTTTTCTGCTCATCTACAGAGATATCTGCAGACCAAATCAGTTTGATTTATTCAATGCCCATGCAGCTTTATCCTTGATCAGCAAGACTAACTAGAATAACTAACCACTCCCTACTTTACAAAGTGAGTACAAAGCAAACATAAATCAAAATAGAAACCATTTATGAGTGTGCCTAAGTCTATAGAGACTGCAGAAAGAACAAAGTATTAGAAATATGTTGTCTTTCCAGCTTATCGTTTTCCTGGAATATCTAAATCCATCTTCCAATTTTCTAGAAAAGAAAAGAAAAGAAAAGAAAAGAAAAGAAAAGAAAAGAAAAGAAAAGAAAAGAAAAGAAAAGAAAAGAAAAGAAAAGAAAAGAAAAGAAAAGAAAAGAAAAGAAAAGAAAAGAAAAGAAAAGAAAAGAAGTATTTATCCAAATACCATATTTTTTTAATATTCTTCCTATTCAAATTTTATAAAAAGTATGAAAGATAGTATTTCACAAATTTCATCCTTGCAAAGTAAAAAGTTGATGTTAGTTAATACAAGACAGTATTTTCAAACTAGTGGAATCAACTTAGGTCGCTTTGTTGGTTGTTTAAAAGCCCAATTAAAAAAAAAAATTCACTGTAAAGGAGAATTATATGTTTAACTGCTTCCTACTGTATTACCAAAACCAGTGGAATCTTCTAAAATCCCCCAATTTAAGGCCTCATTAACTTATGTAATAACTCGCATGGTGAATTCACAATGCTGTAGTTAGAGGTCAACAGGCATTTAGCACAATTGTTTAAAAAACATTCTATAAGAAGCAGCGCTCTCTACTACATAGTTAGAGCTAACTTGGGTGTTGCACTCAAAGTAGATATGCAAACTAATTTTTATGGAAGAAATTACTATCTGAAATTATGTGCATTTGAATTTCAGAAAAAAATTATCTTGGATTTTACAAGTAAATTGGTGAGTTTAAGTTAAAATACATTAAAGATGGATCTTTCTGAAATATACAGCAATCACTTCCTTCAGAGAGATAGGATCATTAAACAGTACAGACTTACCAAAATTCATGCACACCAAGGATTTTCAAATTGCTAAACATTTTACCCATTGATTTTATAAGAAAATTTCATCTTTTGAGACACTGGCTTGGTGAAATGAAAATGGGCATGGGGAACTTTGCAGGGGGAAAGAAATTCTATAGAGAAAAGAAATAGAAAAAGGAAAGCCAGAACAAGATGCTGTGGATACGTGAAAGGCAGGCTGAGTGAAGGAGCCTGGGTTCATGTTTATCATTTGTCTCTCCACTTTTAAGCATTGCTCTGGCAATAAAGCAGAAGTAAAAACCATTTAGCTGGCTGATATGCTTTGTTTCTTAGGATAATCCAGAAAGGAACAGGACAGACAGAACCTCACTGGTTACTGAGGCAGTCAAACATTTTGTATGTTCAAAATAACATTATTGTAGGTAAACTAACTTAATGAAGAAAGAAGATTATTATTTCCTCTTAAATGTCACTTGTGAAACCATTTCAGGAATGCCATGTCCAGAGTGGTTTCCCCAGTTTATGAAAGACAGTGATGCCCAGTATTTGCAATGCACATTCACTCTGACTAAGACAAAGAAGGCACTGTTCAACCCAGATCTCTAGTCCAAATATTTTTAGCCTGGGATAAAGACTAAATAACCAAAAAATCTTCATGAGTTTATACATTTCCAGAAATTACCTACCAAATAATTTCTAATCATGAAGGAAAAGAAAGATTTAACAAGTAAATAATTTCCTATTTATTGTCAGGTATCCTGAATTGGCCTCTTTAAAATCAAGAAGAGAAGACCTTAAAGTTTTGAGATATTAACTAAAAAATAACAAACAAACAAACAAACAAACAAACAAAAAAAGTTGAGTTCTTTATTATTTATGAAGAGAATAATAATGTGAAAAACAAAAGTCATTCTGTTTTTTAAAAATTCCCCTGAAAAGAATTGATAACAAGGCTGTCAATGCTAATCAACTGATTATGCTTAAATTTAATCACACAAGTACTTCTGGAAAATAATATTATAGCCACCACATTTAATGATGTCTAGAATGTAACACATTTGATGTTGTCATGTAATATCATGGTTTTTATATCTACTATATAGATATTATATTCGTATTTGTATATCCTAAATATCCAGTTCTTCATTCTGTTATAAGCATAGCCCGTGAGAGTGTTGGAATGTAATGGGGGATGGCTACACATTAGGAGGATATTGGGTAGGTCTGTGTTAATGTTTTTGTTTGGCAGGGCACTTTTGAAGTTAATCTCTTGCCTGCCTTCAGTTATTGTGCTTTGGTTTGTACAGTGGGGTAGTGAAAATGTGTGACTGGGTTATTTTCTGATGAAACTCAAGTAAACTATATTTAATGTTCTCCAACTGCTGCTGTGAATTCAGTCCACATGATAAGGTTAAAGCTAGTCCAAAATTATCTCTTCAAAATAGGAATGAATTTTGGGTCTTCATTTTGACAGTTGCTTCTTCCAACACGCAGATTTGCTTCTTTTTGCACTGATTACTGTAGAGGCAACTTTAAAGAAATTACTGCAAGTTTCCTCCCCTGATCCTGCTTTGGAATTATGTATAGACCAAACTGTCCTTGTACAAATGCATCATACTTGTGCCCTCATATGATTTCTCTAGCTATATTAGCAGTTTGTCTGTTTCTACACAGATTTTTAAGTTCTTTCAATTTTTCTTATCTGAATGATGAACTTAATATTTCAATTAAAGATGTATAATTATTCATTTTTCCATAAAGAATCATTCAGAGGACGGTAATTCAGTAAAAGGCTCTCAACATGGCCTCTATCCTGTTGCAGTCAGTAAATAATCTTCAGAGAACAGAGGAGGTGCTTTTGTGAAGGAAGAAATAGGAAAAAAATACCACCAGTTTCTACAGGAAATGGTAACTTCCATACCATGGGTTGTTCATAACCCCACCTTAATTGCTCTGCTAATGAAACGTAATTCTTTGTCTGGCTCAAGGCAGGCTAGACTCTCTGTTGTGATGCTAAGGCTGAAATTTCACGTGCCAAAAGCAAGCCCAGGAAACATTCCAATATTAATGGTCACAGGGGTGGGTGTGCCAAAAAACACCCACACACCACTTGGTCTCACACACTGGTCACACATGCAGTAATTCTGCAAAACAACCTAGTACGGACCAGATCTGACTCTTAACTGCATCACTATGGCTTGGATTTAATGTGTTATTCCAGGAAAGCACTTAAGCAGATTCTCATGGCTGACTTACATTAATGAGACTTAATTACATGCATAATACACATGCTGTAAAGCTTTCTCAAAGAAGGCTCCATATCACAATGATGGCATTTTAGTCCCTTACTTTTCCCATAATGTTCAAAACTCACAGTGTTTGATATGTATAATTTCCTTGTAGTATTCTTCATTTTTTTCAAGTTTTTTTAAGGTGTTACCTTTGATTATTATCTTTTATTAGTCCTGAGTATTTTGATATGTTACGACTGACTCACAGGAGCTTATTGTTTATATTCTCTTAGAGTCATAAATGCCCTTATTTCATGATTTCAGCAGAAGTCAGATTATAAAGTTATAAAAATAAAACAGATAACCTTTCATTCACTGTATATAAGAAATGTTCCATTCTGAATTAAAACAAAAGCCATGAAAGTCAGACAAAACAAACTAACCTATCTTGCTTTAGGGTTTCACTATTAAGGACACATCTTGATCAGAGTAATTTGCAAGACTATTAGAGTCTGCATAAAGCACTTTAAAGATATCTATAGTCTATAAGAGTCAGTTCAACCTGAGAGCTTGATACCCCTTTTTTTCACAGCTGAAAGCAACCTCTTCACATTACTTCAGAAGGAATATTTTTTGATGATCAAAACAAAAAAAAAGAACCAAATCCATAAAAACCCCAAAACAAATACTCTGGCAAGAAAAAGAATTAAAATATATCATATGCTTAAGGTAGCTTCTGTCAGTTGCTATATATGTGTTTATGTAATGACTTTGTGTTGTGGGATTTTTCAAGTATCATTTGCTTTTTATATACAGACACACAGCTTCTTGATACACTGGAAGGAAGCTCTGTAATCTTCCCTATAACGCCTGTGCTTTTTCACCTCACATTTGGGCAAGCTATTAATTTCTCGAGTAAAAGGGATATTACAGACGCTTGGCAGAGAGACATCTCAGCAGCAGGCAAAAAACGAATACTTGCCTAAAAAAGTGTCAAAATGTGGATGTGCCTCCAATAATTTAAAAAATAGAAGGTGATAAGTTGAAAATGTCAGGTAATTGGCAGACAGATAGAAAGTTAAACTGTGTCCTCAGTGAAGAAAATTAACCAGCAGCTGCCAGCAGAGGCCCCAAGGTCATCTGAATGTCAGAACCAAGTAAGGGCCAATCATTCAGAAGGGGTTTGCTGCTGATATTTGCCCTCCCTGGTCATTTTCAGATCTCCCAGGAACTGCCCTGAACTACTGCCAACATGTGTTCATTTCTAAAAATTACATAGATTGTGATTTATTACCCATCACGCTACAAAAATCCATTGTGAATTAAATCAGCCCTTTGTTTAAATTGCTCCTCTGCAATACGTATCATATCATCATAAATGACATTGAAGTTATAATCTACAGTAGTCTGCTTCAGCCACTGATAAGGCTCCACCAAGGGACGATCAATACTTACTATTCATTTTTGAAATTATCTTCACATTGATCCCTGAACAAGCGCCAGCAACACAGAGGCACAGTGGCTTTAATACAATAATTATATAAAGGTTTACAGGCTCATCCTCCCAGCCAATAAAAGCTGTCAGCTGGCAGGGACAGTTACAATCCCATAATCCATCAAAATGCTGTTCTCTGACCTATGGGCTTCTGGGCTTTCGGCAAACCTCGATAAACATGCTTATAGAGGAGAGAATAGCAACAAACACGAGCAAGCAAAAGCTTCAGATTCATATTACCGATTACAAAAACATATCTCTTATAGCATATCAACCTTTTCATCAGAGCAACAAAGAGGTGCATTTTTATATTAATTCACCCAAGAGTGAATGACCAGAAGCGTGTGTATATTCTTGCACAAATTCAGTCTGTTCTTTTCAGCAAGTGACTTTGGATCACGTTGTAGACTCTAATGAAGTAAGCTCATGGAACAAGTCTCAGATATGGCTAATTTAGAGAGGAATAGCCATGCACTCTATACACACAAAACCAAGACTACTAGAAGTCTGAAAGTAAAATACTGAGAGCCTAAGTAAAAAAGGAAGCTACCATCCAGGGGCAAATGAAAATCCGGATTAAGTGGATTGTGAATGACACTGTAGCATTCGGCCAAGATGCCAAGCTATCTTTTCTTGTATGTGTGAATTTGTTTTTTCACACAGATGGGGCTAAACAAAATGGTTTATTTATTAGTTGAGCTACAGAAGTTCGAATTTTGCATATCAATTGAAGCTGTATAAAAGAGAGGAGCAGTTACTTAGTAAGCAAAGAGTTTGGTGAAACTGTAAAGATTGAGTCCAGCTACATAAATTCCAATTCCAGAATTTAAAAAGAAAAAGGGGTAGCATGGTTTTGAGGCAGGAAGTTTCAGGAAAAAAAGGGCAGAGAAGAAAATTAAAGATATGGAACAAATAACTAAACAAAGAAAATCAGAGTGCAAATAACATGAACTGGTACAGTGCTGGAATACTTAATGATGTATAACATCAACACTGCTTCTTGTATTATTGTCTGCCACATCCTTTATACCCCTCCTCCTTTACTGATCCCATTGTCAACTTCACAGTATTATCATGTACACGAGAAGCACAGAACCTGACTGGGATTAGCAGGCACAATTTGTGTTTCAAGTTCATCCATTAAATGCTTTATTTGACTTAGAAGAATACTGATGAACAGCTCTTTATTGTTTTGCCATCTAAGACTATGTTAATAAAAAAATAAAAACAAAACAAAAAACAAAAGCCAAACTCATTATCATGTTATATCTCTAATATTTGATCAGGGAAAAGGAAACCTGGATTTTCAAGTTTCACATTATGTAGAGTTCCTTTAGAAAAGAGGTACAGTTTCTAGAGAACATTTCCTGGTTAATTCTGTGGTTAGGGGTATTTTTGGTTTGTTTCCAGCCAATACAGAAGACATCCCACTGTGGTATGATTTGACTTAACTCCAGTGTTTAAGTGTGACAAGTGATATTTGCCAACTGAAAACCTTGCCTGTGACTTGACTTTCAAAACTCTAGAGTAGACCTTAAATGTTTCTAATGTCAATGAAATAGAGGCATAAAGCTGATGAAAGATGAAAGTAAATAAAACCTAAGAAGGAATACAGTAGAATTTCAAATCCCTTAATTCAGACCTCAATGTTTACATTAAGTGTTTGATAAAGAAAAAATCTTTCTTAGAACCATTATCTCTTTAATTTTAGGTTTTAGTTTTGGTTTGGGGGGTTTTTTTGACCAGTGGTAAAAGGATACTTTTTTCCCTACCAATGGAAATTATTGTTCCTTAGTGTGAAATACAATTTAAGTCACCACTTTCTTCTAATTGTTTCAAAGACTCATGTACGTGTATGTTTAAATTGTACAAAAAGTCTTTCTCCACTGATAGCAAAGATGGAACAGCTGCCACCCATCAACATGCAACAGTAACCAAAGTAATGTTGTGCTATAAAAACAGATCCCTTCACAGTAAAAAAGTGTGCAGTGGCCTTTGTGAGGTCAAGTGTGTTGCCCTGATTCTCTAACAACTTTCATTTACTCAAACTTTGATCGTTTATTGATAGCTACTTATTTTCCCCTCTGTTCTTTTAGATGTGCAAAGGAAAATAGTATTTTCCTATCTGATCTTGGAAAGTGCATCAGCTTGTTCTTATAAGCACAAAGCATCTTGTATCTTTAGAAAAAAATAGTTCCCATATGGAATAACGACTCTAAAATACCAAGCTAATTGTACCCAAATGACTACGGCAATATCCGTAGCCTTAACTGTCAAATAACGCTTGGGTCTTAAAGTTAATATGGGTTAAATCTTGTACAGGATTGCCTGTGCTTGCCAAATTACTCCCCCAAAGAAATGTCTGTGATCTCACATTAGTCATATACTTCAGATGACACCTGGATCACCCTATTCCTTTCAGTCAGTTTGCACAGGTAAGACTGATTAGCAATCTAATTGAGAATTAATAAACACTCCACTTAATGACAGTTATAGAATTTCCATTGCCCCTTATTGATTGCACGGGCTTTGCAGATGGGCCATAAACCATAAAATAAACCCTCTCTAACAGCACAAAAATATCACCTCCTGAAGCTCCAGGCATTTTAAAAAAATAAGATACAACATGTGAAGAAAATACAGAAAACTACTACTGCACCAATATAAATTAATTCTAAGTCATACGTGGCTTTGGTCCCAGGA
This sequence comes from Platysteira castanea, assembly GCA_013397175.1. Taxonomy (NCBI): domain Eukaryota; kingdom Metazoa; phylum Chordata; class Aves; order Passeriformes; genus Platysteira; species Platysteira castanea. Next base: position 101,120 of record VYXC01004309.1, on the reverse strand, counting down.
TTAGACTTGCTCTCCCTATCAACAACCTCTTCCCATTTCTCTGGCAACTCAACATGCATGCAGGAGTTAAAGACCTACATTAAGTTATCCCTACCCAAGCAGGATTCTTTCCCACAGTGCATGTAGGCAATAACATGCCTAAAGAAGGACAAATTATAAAATCAACCCACCATAATTTGGGATTTGTCATCCAGTTATGTGAAAAGACTGGAGTAATTTGCCAACATAAAGACGGTCTCATACAGTGTACTGTCGACAGCTAGTATTGTAATGATAATGAAGCAATCTCTGTAGAACTGACACAGATGCATAAAGTGGTTTTTGAATCTGATATTAGCAACAGACACTCAAAACAAAATTGAAGTATTCTTATACATTTAAAGGATTAATATAAATAGGTCTCTATGAATACAAATGCTTGAAGCATCAACTATACTAGCAATGTTTAAAATGAGAGTAAAACTTTGCTTCTGGCTAAACCTTCTTCAGACAAAAGGATTTTGTATGAAATTTGAGAATCTCAAAGCATCTTGACACTTCGAGGTTATATCATCATGGCACTACATTGACATTTTAAATTATTATATCTCAACATGGTGTAAAATAATGCAAAGATTATGAAAGAAAGAGACATTTAAAGAAGGGTCAGCTAAAAAAAAAATAAGTCAAACTAGATATACTGGAGCTGGCACATCTGTGGTTTAACCCCATCAGCGTTCTTAGATTGTTTGTTTTGTGACAAATGGGAGATTAATCCGTATCTTAATAGACTTTCCAAGTAGTATTGATCTATATGAACAAACATAACAATAATAAAAAAATTAGAATTTTCTTTGGCTTAATAAATAGGATAACAGCTCATACTTTGTGGTACTGTTCCTGAAATAGATGCATATAAAAAAGTTATTCTCTAATACATCTTTTCTGGAGCTAAAGAATAAATTCATTGATGAATAAAAAAATCATAGTGCATGTTTTCAAGCTACAGGTGCTAAGTAGCCAGCAATCACATTGCCATACAGAATTGTGAATCCCTTCTTTTACCATATAATTTCCTAAAACAAATAATTGCATTTTATATTTAGAGAAAAAAAGAAATATCAGAAAATTATTTCACCATTAACAGAGCCATCATCGTAGTAGGTAGATGAGGAAGCTGGAAGTTCAAGGGAAAACAGAATAGTTTAGAGGCAATTTTTTAGTGTAAAGAAGAGGGAACTGTCAAAGCCCTGACATTAAATCAACAAGAGAGAAAAGTAAAGATGTGCACAGGAGAAAGAATTATTCTGTCAGAGATAGCAGAATGATCAAGAAAAATAAATTAGGTCTTCCATAATGCAGATAAACAGGTGTGGCTCTTGTAAGGGGAATATTCTGCCTTCTATTAAGTGAAAGCCATGTTTTAATGGTTTGCAACAAGAGTTTAAGAAAAAGTTAGTAGAGTTTGTAGCAAAGCGTAATTTGCTTATCAAAGACAAAATTCTTGCTTTTTGTCAAGACAAAATTCCATCATTAGAAGCAGATAATTAAGAAAAGAGCAAGAAACGGGTGAGGTTAGGAATATGATTTTATAAATCTAACAAATACTAGCCTCATATTTGTTTTTACTTAGCAATTGAGAAAGACAAGGATGCTGCACTGAGAAAAGAGGTTTGGTGAATAGTTGAAAGATAAGAGCAGACCACCAATAAATTAAAAGATAAGAATCACTCATGAAAAGGAAATATATAATCATGCTTGTACCTCTGGTTTCATGAGGAAGGGAGAAAGAGATGACAGAAAAATGAAACGAAAGGGAAGGTATGGCTGATATGTTCACATGTTAACCAAGCTAACCCATGGAGAAGGACATGGGGGTCCTGGTGGACAGCAAGCTGTCCATAAGCCAGAAATGCCCTGGTGGCCAAGAAGGCCAATGGTGTCCTGGGGTGCATGAGAAAGACTACTGCCAGCAGGTCAAGGAAGTGATCCTGCCCCTCCTCTCATCCCTGGTGAGGCCGTATGGAGTGCTGTGTCCAGTTCTGTGCCCCTCAGGACAAGAGAGACATGGAGCTCCTGGGCAACTGAAGCATCTCTCTTACAAGGACAGCCTGAAAGAGCTGGGCCTGTTCAGCCTTGAGACAAGAGGACTGAGAGAGGAACTCATCTCATCGATGTCTATAAATATCTGAAGGGAGGATGTCAAGAAGGTGGATCCAGGCCCTTCTTGGTGGTGCCAATTTGACAAGAAACAATGGGCAGAAACTGGTGCACAGGAACTTCCACCTGAGCATGAGCAAGAATTCCTTTACTGTGTGGGTGACCATGCACTGGAACAAATTGCCCAGAGAGGTTATGGAGTCTCCCCCATAGGAGACATTCCAGAGCTGTCTGGATGCAATTCTGTCTCATGTGCCCTAGGAAGATCCTGCCTGAGCAAGGAGGCTGGACCACATAACCCGCTGTGGTCCCTTTCAACCTGACCCATTCTGAGAATCTATAAAACCATGAAAACGTGTTCATCCAGGATCCTCTAGGAATGACTACAAAATGGTGCAGCTCTGTAAGAGTAAGGAGAAAACTGACCTTTCCATCTTAACAAGACCAGGAGATGTGTGATCAGCAAGACAGTTGTAAAGGCAAAATCCATGTTTCATTCAGAGACAATCCAAGGAGGATTAATCAATGAGATATTTTAGTTTAGGAAGAAAATAGTAGAAATGCAGGTGGAGGAAGTAGAATATGTTTTTCTTCTGTTTAAGGGTGTCAAGCTGTGTCTTCATATATTTATCACCTATTGAATTACTGAATCACATACTCTGTGCAAGTGTAATAAGAGACAAAAACATACACAGAAGGTCCTAATAAGGCAAGATTTTCTGGTATACATATTGAGAAAAATACAGTCTTTATTCCCAACTGGGTTCTATTGTATGGATTTTTAGATCTTTAAGGGTGTAATTTACCTAGATCTCATGAAATATATATATATATATATATATATACACTGAAAATTTTGGAAAAAAAGATTTAAGTATCTCTGAATATTGGTTAGTTCCTGCAGTTGAGTCTTTTTCAGATGTGGCAGTAACTGATAAGTGATCTCCCTGTTTTTATCTTGACCCAAGGGACTTCCCTTTTTTTTTCTCCTCACATCTTGGTGAGGAGGGAGAGAGGGAGAGCAGTTGGGTAGGCAACTGACAGGTGGCCAAGGTCAAGACCATAGATACACAATAAGTAAGCTGCTGACATCACAGACTACATATAACTCAGAAAATTATGTTGGTTTATGTTGGTGAAGAAAATATCCTGTTATTCAACATTAAGCAAGTCTCAGTAACAAATATTCTTAGCAGCTGCTTTCCTATATGTTTGAGCTGGGAAAAACCAGGTAGACAGAAGTGATTGTCAGAGAAACTAGGTTTCTTTGGCTTCTTCTTATATAAAGAAACTGAATTTTATTCAAATAAAATTAATCTCAAAAGTACTGCAAGTTCCATCATCTACTGTGATCAAAATCTGTCAACGGTAGTGTAACATGACATTACCAAGGTTTGGCTGAGTCAGTTTATTGCATTCCTACCAAATAGAGATGTTCTACAAAAGCTGTGTTTTCAGTAGAAAAGGATTGGTACTAGACAGCTCTCTTTATGAGATAAATGTACATACCTATTTATGAGATAAATGTACATTTGTGAGATAAATGTACCAGATGTAAAGGTACAGAAGGATTTCAAGGATCAGATTGTTGAGCTTCCAAGGTGAGAAATTGAAAAGTTTTCCAGGAAAGGCTGCAGATGTGAATATGGTTTAGTTAAACTGAATATGTGCATCTACCTTTGAATTAGGCTCTTTGTAAGCATGTTTGTCACTGAAAGATTCTTTACAAGAGCAACCTAAGAAGTAGTCATCACCTGAAGGCCACATCCAAAAAAAACTTCCTGCAGCACTGTGAAGAATTTTGTCCTGGGGACCACTTGTAGAAGTTCAGCACCAGTGCTGTTTCCTGCATTTGAATAAAGAGCATTCCTCAAATGCCTATTTTTGCAACACCATGCTTTCAGCTACATTTAGGAAGTTCTGTTTATAAATATCAATTGCAATCATTTTTTCCTGCCATTACTACAGTTCTGATACCTGATTCAATAAACAAGTCCATATTATGCACTTGAGAAACAAAAACACTGCTCTCTTTTGCAGTGTCTAAAGCATAATGAATGGGTTACCTACTATCAACAAAATGTTTATCTGAACTCCAAATGGCCTGCTTTAAAATAAATCAGGCTTAGAGAGATGCAATGTTGCTGAAATCTAAGAAAAATATTACACCTAATCAAATACTAAAACACTGAGCTAATACTTTTAATACACATATAGCAGAATGATATTCAAGAAATTTCATCTGTTGCTAAAGGACATATTCTGTCAACACCTAATACCTCTATGAACAGGGTGTGGAATTAGAAGAATACCTATTTAAAATCACAAATTGCTATAGAAATTGCATGGTTGCTAAAATAGGAATAAACTACATAAAATTCCTGAGTACTTCATAACTTAACAACTTTCCTTTCCTACAATTATCTGAACTGAAGTTCATTCTCTTCAGCATCTGAAGAGCTATTATTTTTCTGTAGTTAAAGACTAATTGAAACAAAAGTAGGTTTCATAAAAGGGTAATACTAACCCCTGTAGTTTAGCAACACCTGTCTTCTGTTTAACGTTATATAAATGATGGGTAATTGTCACAAAGGATGGTTTACATACAGCCAGTATTAGAAGGAAAAAAGTTGTGCCTTGTCCTTTTGTAAGATGCTCAAATTTACAAATATTTGGAATAAATGAGGGCTTTGTGGATAGGATGTTTGGCTGTGAAGTACTAGTGAAATAACAGTGTAAAGTGCCTGTAGGAAGCTCTTTCTAGGATCAAAAATGTTTATTTTCCTTTATCTATCTATCCTTTTAAAAGCCATTTCTAGGATATTAACACATTCATTTCCCAACATTATTTTAAATCCTGTTTTAATCTGACCTTTCTTTGATATCCATAACAAAAACCATAAATTACTTGCAGAATGTTATCTGAGAAGTTGATTATGGAAAATATTAAAACTGTATCCAGTTTGTTGGCAGATCCATGACTGTAGCCATGACTAACATGGAGTTGAAAAAAAAGGTGAATAAAGAAGTATACAAACTGTAGAGTGCACTTTCTGGTGTAGGACCTCTGCCCTTGGCAACGTTCAGTAGTATTCTCCACATCACCGGTGTCATGCCAGCCGTCCTTCACATCCATGTAAATACACCTACCATGTTGATTTGTCTACTTAGACCACTTCAAAGATGCCAACCAAAAATTAACATTGATCAAACCGCTAAGAGTTGAAAATATAAACTGAAAATTACTAATAAGTAAAGGTTATCCTTCTTAAGTGAAATAATAGTCCCTTTCCAAATGAAAATACTTTTATAGTGTGTACAGTGAAGAGTTTTTATGAAATATAACTACAATATAGAGATAGGGACCTTCTTCTTTGCCAGTTAAGATGTAAAGCAATATGAAGAAAAATTATTTGGATAGGATTTTAGCAGTCATAGTAACATCCATGAGGACAAATACATCAATTGTAAGTCTTTGGATTACAGATTTCAAACAACAGAGGGCTCCTTCCAGAAACTGCATTACTGAGTACACACAGACATCTCTCACTAATTTGTTGTCTAAGCCATGTAGAAGAAGCTCAGTGTATGCTTCTAGGTCATTATAACATTAGATAATATCACATATAAATGTTAAATGACAGTCACATAAGGACATATATGAAATACTAAAGATACTCTAGAAACTTTCTCTTGTATTTTTATTTAATTGCTTTCAACTTGTAACAATAGAAGAGTACTGGGCTGTGGAAGAACAGCACTTGCCTGAACAACAGACGATGTATCTATTATCTCACTTCCATGAAGGTCATCGACCTATGACAGTTGGAGTAGCAGAAACATTAGAAATCATGTGCAATTTAATCTTTACACAAATAAAGGAAAAGTATCACAATGCCTGAATAATGAAGAGTCTCTCAGAGAAAAAGAAAAGTCTGTCCCTGAGGATATTCTTCATTTTCTTTCCTGAACTGTTCCAATGCGTTCACACTATGAGATTCACTCACTGTGCTGACACACGTATTAATAGTATTTTGGCTGGAAGAGTGTAGATGTTCTAAAGTGATTGCAAAGTGCATCTGTGACTCAGTTCTCCTTTCATTCATTCATTACTTCTTCATGTCAATTCTGGGAGACTATTGTTCACCGAGAAACTGTCATCAGGATTGAAATTAACTGTTTTTTCTCCTGCTTCAGGCAAGACTGGGTTTATGTTCCCTGCTTTCCAGAACATGCTATCTTATCTTTTACAAGGTTGGTGATGAAAATATCATATCAGTTTCTTTTGAAAATAAACAAACATCAGGAAAATTTGGAGAAGCATACATAACAAAAGAGGATAACCTATAAAAGCATTTTTTAAGTTATAGGTCTGTATTACTGTTCTGATAATTTCAAAATCAAACAAACAAAAACAAAGAACTTCCAATTGCAATTCCCAGTAAGCTAATAGTTAATGAAGGGCAAAAATACAAGTTTATTTTCTATTTTCTGAAAATGGAACCTTTATGTCTTCAAGAAAGGAAAGGGCGAAAAATAATCAAGAGTCAGAAGAGGTCAGTCCTTTCATCTTGTTGTTATTAACTGAAAATAAAGGGTATAAAAATAATATTCCCCAAAAAAAGCTCTTCTTGACAAGATGCAAATGACTTGAGTCCTCTATTGGTCTGTCTTTAACAGTGTTACTAGATGAAGATTATTAAGACTTTTTTTTCTTAATTTATTTTATTTTAATTACCAGGCTGCAGGTTCTGGAATAATGTGGGAATGACTAACTTCCCTTCAGAATTATTATGTTATTTTTCACTGGACCTTTCTTCTTCTTTATGTAACTTAACTTTATTGTTATTTGCAAATAGAATTAGAAAAAGATGAGCTTTATTTAAATATGTAGTCACTGTCTACAGTTTAAAAGGAGAAAAAGATTTCAAAGTTCTAAATGTAATTAAAATGGTGACAGGAACTCAAAATTTGGAAATTGTTCAGATTAATGAAATCAAAGGTATCATGAACGTTTTTATATTTAAATTCAACATTTAAAAAAGTCAAAATGAAAAATTTCAACACAATCGAAGTAAAAAGTACCATAATTTCTATTTACAACTGAATCAGTGCACTTTAATGCAATATTATTATTTCAGAAAAGCGGCAGCAAAACAGAATTATTTAAGAAAATTACTATTTTGCAAAATATTAATAAAAAAAATTACATCTCCTTCCAGAGTATATTAGACTTTTAAATTTGAGACAGTTGTGACTGATCTCCCACAAACACAAACACTTTCATTGGTGTTCTACTGTCTGAATGCTTGGAGAACAACCTGTGTTATCCACCTAAATTAAAGTACTTAGAGAAGGACGTGGAGAATTTATTTCCTTTTATTCTCATCACTGTGGAATTAAGTTTTGATATATAAAGGAAAAAAGAGGGAATCTGACTATTCATCTAAAAATGACAGCAGTGTTTAGAAAGGTTCTAGGTTTCGCCTGAAGTATTCCTTTAAGGTGCCTTTAAATGCAAGATGTGTGCACTAACTGAAATAGATACATCCTTTTATATAGTTGTCTGTCTCCATCAACATACTGGGACAGGGAATTACTATAATTTATAGGTTTGGCTAATTGTAATGATACAACTGAAGTAGGAAAGAGTTACATTAAAAAAAAAAAAATCAAAAGCTTCATTTGTTCTTTCAAGATAACAAAAAATGTTTCATTTATTTCCAGATAAAGTATTGTGGATGAAATTATGGTTGCCACTGTATTAATCCAGGGAGGGCTGAAAGAGTTTAGAGAATTTATTCCCTTGGACAAAGACTCCTGCAGACATAGAGCTAGGACATGCAGAGCCCATGGCTGTGTTTGTATTCTGCTCAAGAAGCTGGAGGCAGCAGCAGGCATGCTTTCCTTCTCCTTTGTGCCTGCCTTTGCCAACAGGAAGTAACATCACGGAAAGAGCTTTGCTTAAATCTGCACTCTGCAGACAGCCAGTGCCACAAATGAGGCCACAAGGACAGTGCTTTAAAAAAACCTTCACCCTACAAATTTCAATTACATCTGCAGACTTGGAATTTCTGGGGGACAGACAAAACGTTTGTATTAGCTACACAATCAATTTACTTTTAACACACATGTTGTTTACCCTCTAAGAAAAGAGGAGTATTATTTATTTTTTTTTTAGATTTCCAACTGTATATTTGTATAGCCAAACATCCAAATCTCTTTAGCTTTCCTTGGGAAAAAAAGGTGTATACTTCCGTTTTCCCAGCAACTCTACTGCAAGAAGACAGCTTGATGATTTAAACTAAGAGAGAAGATAAAACTAACGTCAGATCAAATATGCATAGCCCAAAATTTAGAGATTAAAAAAATTCATTAGATAAGAAAGTAATCTTCAAGGTGCATTTTTTTGCATTTCCAAAGAAAACATCCCTGGTTTTGTTTCACTGCAAGAAAAAAAAAAAGTATTACAAATAAGGATGGAATGCAAAGAATGTTATGACTGACAGCAATACAGTAGACTGTGATGTGCTTGCCATTTTTAATAGAAATATCAAGAACATAACAGTCAAGCCTGCTCTAAATCTATAACTATGCATGTTCCCTCATTGCTCTGGCTTCACGACCTTGTCTCTCCTTGACACATCTCAACACTCAAATCAATGATGATAGACATCAGGGTCTTGTGGATTCTCCTGGGATCATACATTTTATGTAATATTTTTAATTACTTAATTACAACTTAATTTTATATATATAAAAAAATTCAGGATATTAGCTTTTCTGTTTCTTCATTTTCATATTTTGGTCACCTTTAATGCATGTCGTATATTTGCCTCTTTACCAGCCATAATTGTAAAAATGTTGATGCAGACTCTAAAGAGTATATTTTTAACTTCATTTTTAACAATTTTTCCCCAAGATTTCATTTGTGTCAATTCACTCATTTATAGAAAGTGAGACAGTTGTTTGCAATTTAAGTGTAGAAAGAGATATGTTGCTGCTGTGGGTTGCCAGTATGGTTATCCAAACGAAGGACCTAAAATATAGGAAAGGAAGAAAACAGCTGTCATTCCAACTCAACTTTGTAACTTTCCTGGGTGTTTTAGATATTTCTGTGATTTGTTTTAGATATTTCTATGATTTCTACATATGTTTGTTATTATTTACTGCCCAGTATGAAGACTCCTTTACAAAATACTACAGAGAAATCAAGTAGACTAAATAGTACTAAATGCAGATGCCTAGGCTAACAGGTAGGAGCAGATACAAATGAAATAGCTGAAGCCAAAGTAATTAATTTTTCGTTGGCTTTGATTTTTTGAATTCTGGCACACCATTTCATTCCTTTTATTTTCTCGGCACACAAATTTAGTGTTATATACCTGAGGCAAAGGATAATGTACCATGTAGTTAATTGTCACCTTGTCAATTATGCATGAAACAAACAAAACAATTTAATTCAATTTGCAAGTTTATAGCAATTTAGAAAAGGTGTAAGGAATCTTTCCTATCATTGAATCCTTCTGAAGGCTTGTATTTTTAAATGTTTTTCTATTATATAAATACATACAAGCTAATAAATTTTAGGCCATTTTCAGAAAAAGAAAAAAAATGAAATGAACATACAGTTAAGAGTTTGAAACACAGAATTCATATATGTGATATGTGTGTAAGAACTAAGGATTACAGACCAAAGTATCTTTTCCCATTCTTTCTACATAAAAAGGAAGGAAAGCTACACAGCTGATAGTGTATTGAAGCAGGAAACCTGGAGAGAAAATAAGGCTGTGCAGTCAATAGCGAAACTTCTATAGATTTAACAGAGTCCAAAAGCTTGTCTCGGAATACATTCCCAGTTTGACACTGTCCTAAGCTTACATTTTCATGTATCAAAGCAAGGATTTAGAATTGTCCAGAAATGAGAGAATCTTGATGCTGTAACACTTATTTCACATGCTTCAGTTCACCGTAATCAGAGAAAATGGCAGATGCCAAATTGAAGAGCCTGAATTCAAGATGTTCCTTGTATACAGAAAACCTATTCTATGTCCCCAAAACACATGGGAAACCCACAGAAAATTTATACAACACTTGGCACAAAATGGATGATTTTACTTCCTGATGCTGCAAATTGTTCCTAACTTAATGCTTATGAATATTCCCATTTGAGTCAATTGGATTATTTACATTCATTAAATTAAGCACATATATAACTGTTTTTCAGATAAAGGTCTTAATTACTTTTAAGGTATTGAACCATTTTTCTTCAGACTTGACTCAATGAGAGCTATAGATCAAGTTTAGCTAGAAGTTACTAGCATTATCTGGGTTTACTTATCCACCAAAATTGTTTCTGACTAGCATATAAAAAGAAAATATTTTCACATTCCCTCATGATTAGAAAAGGTATTTTAAAACAGTCATTATACATATTTGGAAAGAAATTGTTCAGATGAGACAGTCTATTATAGAAAATAGGAGATGGACTACAGAAATGTATATTTGAGTAAAGATAGAAGTCATTAATTCTTTGTTGATTCTCTCATGATGCATAACTAAATAGGACCTTATTATTTATTAAGTAGTATCCTGTTTACATCTGAGGAAGGTACAAGGAGGATATCAAGATACATGACCAGAAAAAAATTACTGTTCTGATGTGATAACCAGGGGCATGAAAACAGAAGACAGGAGAACAGTAAGAATTCAAGAAAATATTAATCTTCCTAATATAAATACAACAAAATAATAAGAAAATACCCCACACTTTTATATCCTCTCTATACTCTGTATGCATTAGTAAACAAAAAAATAAAGACAACGTTCTCCTACTGCCTGAGTTGATCTTTTAAAGAAGTTGAACATTTTCACTATTGAAATTATGCGTTGTAGCAGCATGAAAACATGAAGATAAGAAGTATTAAAACCTGCTGATTCTGAGATGATTTTGGTTAGTTCCCTTATGCAACTGAAAGTTCCAAATGACTTTTACTGCACATCTCTGTCCAAGTCAGGGTCCTCAGATGGGTTTAATCACTGACTCAACTCCCAACAGAGACTTAGACAAAACAGGCACTTGCTTCCTATTATGTTAAAAGGTCTGGTGTGATCCACACCCTCTCTGCTCCTCCCAAGAATTTAATTTTGTGTCTATTTTCTGTAAAGTACCTTGAACACACCAGTTTCAGTTCAGATGGTTTTCAAAACTCCAGCAGCTTTTCCACCTATTTCTAGAACCTGTTTCTACAACACTTAAGACACAGGTTGATTAATAAATGCCAAGCACTAAATTTGAGGAAAAGAGAATTAAACTATTAATGTGTTACTTTTCAAAGGCTATAGATATTTTAATAATTCCTAAAAGAAAAAGCTCTGTACCTAGATATTTTCCCCACTTGTGCTGTCAGCCCACATCAGGCTCCTGACCCCTAATGTGGTACAGTGAGTAAGGGTTCTGATCGTGTTCAACTCTGCCATCAGTGCAGTGGTGGGCGTAAAGTTCAGCTATGAACTTAACCCAAGGAGATGTGTATTTAAAATCCCATACACCTCTATCAGATGACTGACTCATCATCCATTTTCATGCATAAATCAAAATAAACCTATGAAAGAAAATCTGACAAATTAAAGGACTGTGAACCTCAGTGGAAGCCCCAGAAAATCATCTTGCAGAATAGACTTCCCTAACAATAAAGTAACTATATAGCATAGCATATAATTCAATTCCAACATTTTCTGTGTTTTATGAGCATGAATAAAAGATCTCAGAAAGTAACAGAACTTGTAATTAATTGAATTATATCCAGTTTTTTCTTAAATGTTCATTGTATATACAACAAAAACATCCTTCACTGATGAATAAAATCCGTCTGACTTTGCTAGAATCAGGTTATTTCCCATTTGCTTTCTGTTACCTAAATCCAGATCTAGAAAAAAGTAGGAGCTTTTTTACCCCTCTCTTTTTCTTAGTGCATGTTTTTTAATTCTGTTCTGAGACTGCAGGCAAAATATGGCCTTCTCTTCAAAATCAGGAAAGATAAGCTCATCATAGGTTTATTTTTCACAGTGTGCTGAAATTAACAGATGGGAAAAATGACAGCCCTTAACTTTCGGGAAAAGCCTTGGGAGAAAACATGGAGTAAGTCTTCTCAGTGTCCATCTGCATGTCAGTTTACTTATGGATAAGGAGAAGAACAGTAACCTAATTCTTTCCAAAGCTTTTAAGTGCTAAACTAATCACTTAAAGTTTAAATAATAAAATATAATGCAATAGCCCATGAGCTGACCTATTTTGGCTGCAGGCATGCATAGACATCAGGGATTTTGTTAGAGTTAGATGAGATATAATGACGATACTTTATAGCAAAGAAAGATTTAACCCAACATGCCTTTCATGATCTTAGCTAGACTTTCGGGTCTTATGCAAAGAAGAACATCAATCATAAAATATGAGAAAATAATACTTTAATTCCTTTTCCACCAATCCTATGGACACATGTCCCCCAGCTTATTAAACATATTTCAATCTGCTTCAGTCACATACATACACGTTTCATAAGTTGAGATGTAACACGATCTTACCCTTGAAACTTTAGGTCTATTTACACTTGCAAAAGCGATGCTGGATCAAGTTGATTTGGTCACGTTAAGCATAACTAAGAACCTAGTATAAATAGCACAAGGATGCTCATTTACCTGGCTCTACCTTGTGCTTTGAAGAGATATGTTACAGTCTTAATTACACTGGCTCATTTTCCCCAGGGCACTCTGCTTTTGACAAGAGTCTGAGAGGGCAGAATTTTTCTGCAACTTGAAATGCAATAAATGCACCAAACTATCTCTTGAAACTTAATTGAGCAAAAAAGGCTGTCCTGCTACCCTTCACCAGTGGAAGCATTGTGTGTAAGGAAACAGCTGACTGGACAACAGGGATTCACAACACTGCACGTGGGTGAAGCTGTTCGTGCATTACCTCGCCAAAATGCGGAGTGGAAGCATTCCCCAGCCTGTTATATAATCTGAATTAGGTCTTGAGTATAATGGCACACAAAAAGTCCTGACCCAAGATGAAAGAGCACATACTTGGTATATTTAGAAGGTCGGGGAATTAACCATTGTTGTGAGCTCTCAGGAGAACATACACCTTGCAATCTTTCCAAAAGTGCAAGTTAGCAAGCACATGGAGTGTCCTAAAGAGTTTTCTAAGTTTGGAGTGCCTACACACTAAATCACAGTGGGAAAGAATTTTGTTCTTCTCTTAACAAAAATAAAAAAGCTAAATTACAGTATTTCTTCTGACTCCAGAAGAAGTTTACAGGGAGTTCAGGGAGAATTCTGTCATTGTACAGATGGAGATACAATTGAAAGGGACAAGTGGAGCAGAAAATGTCAATGTCCACATTTATCCCACAAACAAGGAAGGGTGGTCTCATCTTAATGCTCTGAGTTTCTCTGGAAGCAGGATCAGCTTTGGTGCTGGTTACTGCACTGTCCAAAACTGTGTGCTCACAAGCAGATTAATAGGCCTGTGGTACACTGACCTCTACACTATGTTTTTTCTTAAAAAAATAAAAAATCCTGTAAAAATCCTGAGGATATTTTGAATTTTGAGCACAATTGAACTGCCCATGATATACTACCATTGTCCACACTCATGTTGTGATAAGATTTGTTTATGGTTTTTGCTATATTTTAAGAGTAAATTTCACCCCAAAAATTCAGAATTGTCCATCTTTATTTTATTCTAATATAATTATTTTTTAGATAGCAATATAAATAACTAATGAAAAATATTTGGGAAATGAAAGGAATAAATCCAAACCAAACAAAAATTCAAAAGGTCCCCCAAACCCCCAAATAAAAACAACACCCCGAAACAGAAACCCACAAAAAGAAAAACAAACCTTGGAAAACCAAATGTAGCATTAAGTTTCCATGCACTGGGATCATTTGCAAACTGAAGAGTAATCTCTTATCAGCTGCTCTTACATTTTCCTCAAACACATGTGAGTATGCTATGGAACACATGGCAAATTACTAAGTCTCTTTATGATTCAGATACAGAGGTATCACAATAATAACAAAACTTTCTATCCCTGAAATAATATACTGTATAACTGAGAGAGGAGGCTTAAATATGTCTGGATAAAAAAAAGTAATATACCAGGCTTAAAATACGATATTCTATACTAAGCAGGCAGCTAAAGAGGGTTTATAGAGAAGAATGATGGATGTAATTTTCTTTTGTGGAAAAAAAAAGTTATAAGCAAAAGAACTGAATTTAATCTAATATCACTAAAGCTTGCCATAATCTTATGGAGCATTTGGACAGTACCTAGGGCCAAGGAGATGATCCTGAATTAGCATGGTATACAAATCAGCTTTTCGATTTTTATCAGATTATCTGTATTACTGGCTAATGCTGATGCATTCTGCAACATGCAATAAACACTCCTAAGCATCATATTTCCAAAGTGTAAAATATATTCAAAACATCTTAATTGTTTTAGCAAGATAAAGTATGCTACTTTTGCATGAATAATATTATCAGAATCCCATTAAATCTCTTCTTTTATTATCTCTAATGCTACTTAAAAGAGAAGTTAATAGAGTAATTCATTCTCATACCATGACCTTGGTCACTAGTACATGATGTTTCAAATTCATTATGCTGAGCTAAGTGAGGGCTCTGTTATAATATCACTTAATTTATATTCTGAATAATGCTCTGGGGACAAGTTGCTCTTGTGCATTACGGTTCTATCTAAATCACAATATTTGAAGACAAGTGGAGAGAGCACATAACTATTAAACAACGTTTGCTAACATAAACCATTATTACAGACTAAGCATGAAATCTGGGGAATTAAAAGTTAAACAGCATAATATTTTCCATAGTAATGTCAAGCTCGTCTCCAAAAAATATAAAAAAATGCATGATCAGTCAGTATTTTTATATACTGGTAGATTCTTCTAAAGAGAACTATTTGTCATGCTATAGTTGTGAAACAGATAAAACTTCTCCCCCCACAACATATTTTTCCCTCTCTTAGTTTTAAGGACTAGCAAATAACTGATGTTTTTTTTGCATTTGGGCTCCTCTTCAGAGCAAAGTCTAATATAGTTATCCACTCAATGAAAAAACATTTCGTTTCCTAATGTTCAACTGCAAAAATATAGTTTCTTTGCCTTCTACTTTCAAGATTAGTATAAATTGATGAATTAGAGGTTTAAGAAGAAAATAATTTTTATAGTTCTAGTATGCAAAGACCCCAGCTTGGGAAAGAATCAGCAGGTTTTACATGAAAACTTTAATACTTGCAATCTTTAATATCATGAAATTCCCAGACTACCAAGCATTTACTGAAGTAAGCAGTTTTGATGGAAATATCATAGTAAGGCTACACATGTATTGCCACACAGCAGCTTCCAGAAGTCAATCTGTCTCTCCAGTTAAGAAAATAAAAATCCCTGGTAAAAGTCTGGAAGCTCAACATGGAACATGAAAGCTAAACTGGCATATTATCTTTTTCATTCGTATTCCAATGTCAATAGAGAGCTCACAAACCACACTACTTATAAGCACTATCTATTTTCTTCAATGGATCAGTATGCAAATGCAGTAATTGATCCATTTGAACTAAAGCTAAGCAAATAAATTCAATATTTTTCTAAAGAAAAGAGACTCCAGCTCTATTCCCTCAGATGATTTTACATGAAATCATACTAAAAAATCTTTTTACCAGCATGGAATGTAGATTAGTTTCCTGCTGAACACAGACCAAATCTGAGAAAATAAAAGTTGCAGCTTTTTAAAGCTGTTTTCCAAATGAGAACTGCACTTCTCTCATCTCTACCAGCCTTTTTGGAGCCATAGTTGCATCTCTGTCTTCTACCCACACAAAGTAAATACAGTTTCAGAGTACAAAATTAACAATGCGGAAGTTTTAAAGACTAATAATAGGAAATTATATCCTCCCTCCCTCACTCCCATGTAAAATAAAACAGCACAGAAATTTCCATCACTACTTAAAAACCTCTAAATTGAATTCTTGCCAAAGATTGTGATGGATTAAAAAGTCACAACACATAATGTCTGTGCAGATCTGGGCCTTGATAGCCATACTGAGGAGCGCAGAGTAATTTGTGATGGTTTAAGGTGTCTCTGGCTCAAGTGTCCAACCAGTTCTTCTACACCACTCCACAGATGATGGTCCTCAGCACTGCAGCACTGCAATATGTCAAATCCTTCCATCAGTTCCACAAACACCTTGAGGCTCCTGTATCTACCAGTGAAGGCGGGTCTGTGCCAGTACACCAAACCATGAACACAGCTGTAGACTGGTCTCTTCCATCTGCCCTAAATGCTTCAGAGACAGGAATATCTAGACAGACCCAAATTCTAGTCTTCTAAGCCACATTTTCATTTCCCAGAGAGCACAGAAGAGTTGTCCTGCTGTGACATGCTCAGAGGCAGCCGGCACAGTCAGCAGAACAGAGAATCCTACGTTTCTGACTATTACTATGCACATACATCAGCCTGAGTGGTATCTCGTATCTCAATTTGCCACGCCATGGTGGTTGTATGAATGACACTAGGAACTGCACTGGAAGTATAATGAATGATTTTGGCAGCTCTGAAGTAAAAGGTAACAGAATATGTAGGATCTGCATGTCTCTGACTGATACATTATGATAGATTACAATGCTGCTGACACGTCAAAAGACATGATTTAGTAGTCACTGGTTATTTCAATTTACTCTTTTTACGTTTTTAATTAGTAAATGAGTCCCTCATGGTCAAATGATTAATTACACAATAATTCACTGCAGTCCCTTCTTTTCCTGTTTGAGTGGAGCACACAGTATATAGAGAAACTGTTTGGAATATAGACTGACACTATAAATTATAGCAATGTGTTCACACTGCTTTAGTTAAGGTTGTGTCAGCACTCCCATTAAGAACCCCTGTTTTCAGGTTAGTTAAAATTAGGCAGAGAAGGTCCATTCTAGTTTGCACACCGGCATGCAGAAACTCAACCAGGGAATAGGTATGTGTACATAGGGAGAGGGTGAAAAAAAGTGAAGGAAGCAGGCACTGAAGAGATTGTTAAGAGGCTGGAGGGAGAGGGCAGGAAGCAAAGAAACAAAAACCACCTACCTTTTGTTCTATGTGATCATAAGGAATAATGATACATCATTTTTATCTCTTCTCACAAACAGGTCCCAAAAGTTCATTTCTAATTTCATCATTACACCTGACAGAGGTGTGAAAGACCTTTTGTAGTGCTTCCCAAAGCCAGGGAGGGAGGAAGAGAGTCCAGTTTTCCTTTCAAGTCCTGGACACACTGTCCTACTTAAGATACAGCACAAATACTAAATTTTCCTTAAGGTAGATACAAGACTCAATTTGAGAAGCTTTCAACATGGGGTATAGATAGGTATATAGGGGAGATAGATAGATAGATAGATAGATAGATAGATAGATAGATAGATAGATAGATAGATAGATAGACAGATAGGTAGATAGATAGATAAAGTATATAGATAAGTAGATATATAGATATATATATAGATATATGGATAGTCTTTCAGTGACAAATGATGGGTTTTACACTTTGGGCTATGAGTATGGCAAGCAGAAAGCAGCAAAAACACTGTATCTGGCCAGTTTGAAGTGTGAGAGGTACCTCAAGACTGGAAACTGCAGAGCTGTGGTGGCATGACTCCAGCAGTGGGTCTTCTTTTATATGAAGGTGTTTTAAATTGATCTATTGACCCTTAGTTTAGCTCAGTTGGTCAGAGCATGGTGCTAATAACACCATGGTCATGGGCTCAATCCCTGTTTGGGCCATTCAGAGTTAGACTTGATGATCCTTATGGATCCCTTCCATCTCAGACTGTTCTGTGATTCTGTGATTTTACTTCCAGCTGACAAAGATCAGCAGGTCCAGTGTACACTGAGACTGTGACAGTTCCTGAAAGATCACTCATTTGAATAAAGTTTTATGGATGGATGCTCACAAGCTATATGAGCACTTGGCTCATATCTGTAAGGTAAATACTCCAGTCTGTCAGAAGAGGTTTAATTTGGTGGGAAAAATATTTTGCTTTTAAACCAAGAAATTCAGGAAGTTCTAAACTTAGATTCTCTGCAGAGACCTAAGGTGGCAATAGCAAGAATTCAGGGTTCATATCCTTCTTATGTCAGCATGTTTAAGGACTACTAATAGCCCTAATATTCACTCAGCTTTGTGCAAATGTAAGACAAAACTAAAGAAAATGTATGTTCACAGTCTTGCCAAGTGGTAACAATTGATCAGAATTACAGGGCTGGACAGTTTAGATTAGACAAATTAGATTTATTGAATAAGATGGTCCTGGTAGTACTACAATACATGACACTAATACCTGAAAGATCACACCATTCATTGGAGAAAATGCTTTTGATATCAACTTAGAATCTCATGCATGTTAAACTGGTGAGAGTCAGGTTCCTACGGCACTGTTCATATTACAAAAAGGACAAAGAAGAAAAAGCTTCCTAGAGTTATCAAGTATCCAGCATTACTATTTCCATGAGATAACACGTGCATTCAGTAATACTGAATTAGGAATTTAGGAATTATGAAGATGTCATCTTCGGAAGAATAGAGAACTGAGAAACCTAGAACAGTAATTTCCTTGAAACCACATGCTTCCTCTATCCTTTCCTCCAGGCCACCACCTCTTTCTGGTCAGAGGACAGAAAATGAAGTCTTCCTGAACTTAAATGATTTAAACTTCACCTTGCTTGTATGTATCATACTAAAAATATCCATAACATCCAACTTGTTTAAAGACACATTGCTGTAGATCTGCATCTCTGATGCCCTGGGGTATTCATCCTTTTGTGGTTACCTTTAGGCTTAAAAGGACAAATCTCTCATAGACACAGCTGGTCCCTTCTGGCCATGTTCTTGCCACCAAATAAGTGGACTGAATTCTCTCAGTTCTTCCTGTCCCTAGCTTCTCTGAATTTTCAGAGCCTCAGATTAAAGGCAGACATTAAAAGAATGACAGAATTTGGTTTGAAAATAGGAAGTTTGGAGCTGGGAGACAGAACAGAAATGAAAGTCAAATGAAAAATGTTGGTTGAGGATGTAGAAGGCAGGGCAATAAAGTAAACTTTCAAGAAGACAGGGTGGTAAGACTCAATGCAACTTCAGAGGATGAAAGCTGACAAATGAATAGGAGTAGTTTTATGCAACTCTTGAGCCTTATTTAATCTAAAAAGGATCTGTCAAGTCAAATTTATAGTCATAAATGTGGATTTATAGAAATTATATATGATGGAAATAAATCATGAAACAATTTAATTTACTTTATTATTATTTTACTTTTGTGATGGTTATATATTCCAAAGAGCAATTGGAGTTTTGGCCAGCAATCTTAGATTTATTTATAGATTGGAATAAATACACTTACTTACGTGAAGAAGTTTTATGATCCCCAAAAATAATAGGAAATGTTACCTTAGGGAAACTGTGCATGCAAGCACATATAAATGGAAATGGTACATGCTAGCCCACTCCATCAACAAGACATGTTCTAATTGTAGGAGAAGTCTTCTCTCCTGCCCAGGGACAGTTGTATCAGTCACCAAGTCAGGCACCCATTCATGTGAAATAGAGACAGGGCTGCAAAATTAGCAGTCAGTCTTGAATTTTATTTTCCAAAAATAAGACTCCTAGACCAGTGGCCTGCATCTGGAAAAGGTTAATAATTTTTAAGTGAGATGGAGAAACTTACAAAGCCTTATCATACTACAAATCTCATTTTCAGTACTGTTGATGACATATCAGAGAATGCTTCAACATTTTCCTGCTCAGTCACAGCAAATCCCAAGCAAACCAATGTTAGACTAACAAGCTTTACTCGAAGTTTTCCAAGAAGATGTTCACATAGTTACATCCTCAACAGAAGTTTTTTTTAATGTTCACGTCCCTTCATAAAAACTCAGTAACACATCTTGGGTGCAAGCAGTGAGATCTTTGAGTCTCACCTAATGTCAATGCAATTACAAAACTGTATTTAATTGTCTATCTACACTGTATGAGCTGCACACAGCAGTTTATACCCTAAAATAATGCTCCTGAATTCAGGTTGCTTTGCTAGTCAACTGCCTTAGCCCACATGTAAGAAAGCAAAGTTATTATAAACATATTTGGTCAAATCTTTAATCTATCTGTGTTCCACATGATTAACTCTTCTGAAAATTTGGTGAGGACATTCCAGTTCAGCAAATTCAAAATTTCTTAAGGAAGTAATAAGTATAAGCACAAGAGT
>VYXC01004309.1:43151-75651 GCA_013397175.1 Platysteira castanea | reverse complement strand
AGTCTTGGAATGCTCCCATACAACCTTGCTATGAAACAAGGGCAAATTTAATCCTTCATACTCAGTAGCTTGGCTGTAGTCCAGGAAGGTCCTCAGCATGAAAGCTGAAGTGATGCCAAACAATGAATATCTAGGAGAGCACAAATATTAGATTGAAGGATCTATTAATACAGAAATGATTAATGCTAGTATTAGGCAGAATTTATCTGCTATTTTACCAGGGAATTGAAGTGTAATGCACTTCATCTATTTAAAAAAAAATCCTGAAGACATATCCAGATGAATGTACCGCTACAAAAGATATCTAGTGCATGATGCCCATAGGTTTCCAGGCACTCCATGGGCATGCCACAGGTGAACTATTATCAGAAACAATAGTAGCCACATGAGCAATGAGCAGTAAAATGGTAGCAAAACCATTTTCCTTACACTCCAATTTTGCTTTCTGTCAAGAATTCACATGCACATTCTGGCACGTGCAGCCCATCTTCATGCACAATATGTGCAGATGAATTGGTGTCCTTTTGCAGAAGGGAATAGTCAGAACCCCCTTGTTAAAAACTGAGCAGTCAGCCCACCTCGTGTGCACCAACATCCAGCTGGCTGTAGGCCAAGACTTTAAAAGTCTCATTACTGGGAATTCATTCTTTAGGATTTTATCTGGTGTGTGGGTGGTCGTGGTCAGTTGGATTTTGGGGGTTTGTTTGGGGGTATTTTTCTTTTGGTTTGGGGATTATGGAAGGTGGAGAGGGGGAGTTTGCATGAGTTTTTGAGTCCGTTAACATTATTTTTTCTTCCTATCTTTTGCTTCCATGCTATTATGATGCCTTTTCTCAGCCACCTAGAAACAGAGACTAGACAGGAGTAAGGGAATAAAGGTAGGTATTTATTTGAAGGGCCTTCAAGGTACACCCTGGGGAGCCAGAGGCTGCTTCCATAGAATGGACCCCAAGATGGACGACGAGTCACGAGTTCTTCACACTGATATAGGTTTGGTCCATCACCAGTTGGAACTTTAGCTCTCTTCGATTTCTCCACCTCTTTCATGGTCCTAGTTTACACCTTTTGGGCCTAGGACAGCCCGAGTGTCCTTGAACAGCAGGCTCAGGGAAGTTTTGTTGTGTCTATCTGGCCTAAGAGAGCAGCTAACAAGCTACAAGAAACTTTAGAGTTACACACTAGGCAGTACAGGATCTGAAAAATATAGAAGCTAAAATCTAAGGCATCATTATGCAAGTCCAGGACCAGCATCAAAGTCCTTCTCTCAGCAGTCATGAGAGACAGAAACCACTGATCTCAAACTCACAAGCAGAAAAAATGGTGAGAGATCTTCCAAATCTAAGATACCAAGTTCCTTTTCTTGTACTGTGTGTAGACACCATACAACACAAAATCCTCACAGCAGAGTGAATACCCTTGAACTATCCTGGAGAGTTTTCTGAAGGAGGAGCAATACAGGAAAACTGCACACTTTAACACTGTGCCCATGTACAGAAACCACACACGATGTGAAGAGATGTCTTTCCCAACACAGGCAGCTAAACCAAAGGAGTTGTTGCAGGTTTTACGGCAGCTTCAACTGGAGTATGGGTGGGAGGAAAAAGTGAACGGATATAGCTCATGTTTTAGAGCTTCCTGAGCAGAATGGGAAGGGCTCATTTACCACCGCAGTCCCTCACCTCAACACCAGAATTAAGTCAGATTTTGCTGTCAGCTTCATTTAAGTCAGTAAGACCATTAGTACAGAAATCATATCTAAAATGTCTTTCTGTAGGTCTTCCCTATGACCAGGAAACATGCTGGAGGGTCATTTAGGTTTCTGACAGCTAAAGGTAACAGGGCTAAATAACACCTTTAATCTTTCAGAGAACAGCTGTAAGATACAAGTAGATATTATGATTTCCAAGTCATAAGAGTAGCTCCATTGCTAAAGCAGTCATTTCTTGCACCACTGAAACATAAGTCTTCCTGGGACTAGAATAGAACAAATCTGATGATGGCATGACAAATTAATCCAGAATTTGCAAATTTCATTAAGATTAGATATAAATATCCAGTCTCATGACTGGCAGACCAACTGGCCTGCAGCTCTGTGCAAAGAACTCCATTCCATGGAACTGAAAAACGGGTGGGGATACTCCATGGTTTTCACAAATGTACACACAGAAACAAAGCATGGTGGAAGAAAAGGGTAAGCTTGTGGGCAAGATCGGACTGTGCTTAATTGGGTAAATATTACACTTTGATACTTGTACTTTCTAAACCACTGTATTGTAATCTCATCATTATAATATTAAGAGCATGCACCTAGGGGCTAAAATTAAGAAGTTAAGAGTTTGGTTTATGATGATGTGGTTAAATTGGTGCTGTTATAATTGGCGCATTATTTCTTCTGAAAGCAGTGAGCTGTTAAAACACAGTAGCCAGAGGTATGTAGGAGTAATTCTTGTTCCCTGCTGTCAGAGATCATGGTCTTAAGCTTATTTTTCCTTTATACAAAATTGACAGATTTAGTGTTTCTCAAGGCAAGTTGTTTTTCCTGCCTTTCTATATTGCATACAACTGGCTTTCTTGGAACCCAAGGCAGTGTATTGTACGGAAAATATAACAGTGTTTACAGCTAAGAATCTCTTTGTATCATCATCATATTTGCTGACATCACATCAATATTTAGGCTCCTTTGTAAGATATTTATAATAATAGGGGGGCCAAAATCTGATTGCCATGTTCCTAATATTGTTAGCCAACATTTGGGAAATTAACATTGTAAATAATATACGTTTATAGGGGAACTTTTCCGTAGCAGAAATCATTAAACCATGCAGACATTAAACCTTGCATTAATCTATGCCTGGTAAGGTGGTTTTAAACTAGTTGCAAAGGACCACCAGGTACCCTGATACTTAGGACTGGGATGTTCTGTCAGCTGTCACAGCTATTGATAACAGGTATTTCTCTGAGATATCTAAAACCATGGACAAAGGCTGAATTAGCATTGCTGTATGATCATCAGGTCATTGAGCCAAGTGGATCTTCCTGCACAGTTCCCCAAGAATGTAAAAAAGCCCAGCTGAGCTCTGAGCCTTTGCAGTTCAACCAATAAAATTAAGAGAAAGTAAATTTGACCAAGTCAAAAAAGTGAGATTGTTCATTTAGAAATGTTATGTCAACATTTCATTTGAGCCAAGCAGAATTGATATGTGAAAATACTAATGTAAGAAGAAGGGAATAGGGATTTTATCCTGGATTATAAGTGTCATAATCCAAAATACAAAATAAAGCAAAAACAGTGACAGAACATTTACACAGAAAATAAATAGAGAAGAACACAGCCTTCAGGCTGGAATCATATTTCATATGATTCAGTAGGATCAAGCTCTAGGATCAAACTTTGAGCAGTGAAACAGGTCAGATGATCCAAGGATGTCAAAATGTATTTCCATAGCAGCAAACAGATCTGCAAATAGATTTTACAGATGAAAGAGGCCAGAGAGGGAGACAGAGCTCTGGATCATAAAGGATTTCAATCATTTAAGGGACTGATTTAGATGACAACAAATCTAAAAGTAAGAGAAGCACACACGTGTCTAAAGAAAGAAGTCTATTCTCTTCCTTGCATATTAAAGGCAATTAAAGGAAATTAAATACTCAGTTTTGGAAAAAGAAGCCAGCAGAGGTTAAAAACACTAAAGCTAGTTCCTGCGTATTTGAAAAAAACAAACAAACAAACAAAAACATATTAGTGAAGCTAGGTTGGGTTTTAGGACAAAACTTGAAAAAACCCATAGATATTCCTAATAGATTTCTATGCAAACACTTAATATGCACAAAATGGAAGAATTATGGGAAAGAAAAAGATTTGTAATATATTCCAGATGTGCCTCCTATCAACATACGTGCTGAGCCAGTCCTTTTTCAGAATCCTAATTGATTTGCAGAAATACTGAAAGACAAGGAAGCCAATATAAAATATATCTGATTTAATCCTATAGTAGATGTGCCTGAATAAGGAGACAAAGCTAAGCCTGAAGAGGACTCAATTTCCCTGCAGAGTTTTTAAATAATCCAGTTTTTCCTGCTGAGTTTTCCAAACCTTTACATTATGATGCCTTTCAGATTTGTGTAGCCAAGACAGGTTTCAGAGCATCCTTATCCTGAATATTAGGAAAAACATGAGATTTTTGTTCAATGACTGAACCTTGAGGAACCTCTCTAGTAACTGCTGGATAACTTTTCTCATTAATATAAAAGTATAATTTTCCTTTCTACATAAAGATTGTTCTCCGTCAGCATGACTTATTATAATCTTCCCTTTAGAATACCTTTTTTAGTTTTTGTACCAATATGCACAGTTTGTAAGAGTTTCATGACAGTATGTAAAGATTAAGGGAAGTTTATAATGAAGACTATTTTGGTGGAAATCTTTTCCAAGACCTCTGTGTCTATCCTTTTTTTTTTTTTTTAAGGAAAATTTACCTACTAGGTTTCAGCCTCAGAATGGAAGACCAAGAGGCCATATTCAGGCTTCAGTTTTGGTATGCCTATTGTTCATTCACAGCTTCCATGAACTGCATAAAGTAACTTAACAATAGCTCTGTCAGACATCTACTTTCCCATGTGGAGCTCACACTCTCTCTGGGTTGTCAAACATCCAGAAACACTGGACAGATGGCCAAAGTCTGAGCAGAAAAAAGCCTGTTTTACATACCATCCATGCTTGGCAAGCACAGACCTCTCTTAGAGTCATCTCAAAACTACCTATTTGAAGAATCCTAACACGGTAGATCAGATTTGTCCCAAAGAGATAATAAATATCACACACCATGGTATGTTTCCACAGGTTCTTCCAAGGCCCAGCCTCTTCCTCTCAAAAAGAGGTTGAAAACAGCTTTGCAGTGTGTCTCAAAAGCCAGATGGCAATAACAGAAAACAGTGCAACTGATAATATAGAGACATATGCACTTCTGTAGTTTTTGGCCCCTTGAGACGCTTCTGAAAAGTAGCATAGGAAAAACTCCGCAGGCTGTTAGGACACATTTGTATGCCACAGGCCCACATTTTACTCCTCCTCCTCATTCATAGCTTCAGTTTTCTCAGCAAGGGATCTCTCACAAGCACTAAAACTTTGATGAAGATTAAATGCTCTGTTAAAATTACTTTTCTGGCAGCCAGCTCTGGATGGGAGGATTCTTCTGTTAGCTGAAGTGCTGGGTGCAAATGATTACTTTTAAGTCATTTTCGTGGAGAGATTCAGCCTAAACACAGTTAGCGACAGGACAGAGGTCTGATAAAATACACCATTCAGATAAATGATTGCATTTTGAGTTTTAAACGTTGTCTTAGGATCTCACTAAATATTCATTTTCACAGCTTTAAAGTGACTTGCTACTTTAAAAAAATAGTCTGATTTATCCTTCCTTCAGAACTGTAAAATATGTATTGAACCATTATCCCAAGTGTTTCCTGCTTCTGTTTACTAATGAAACCTCTTGACAGTCTTGATTAGAAAGTGTCACTTAGAACTCTTTGATCTGGTAATATAGCAATGGCATATTTGACATGTAATAAAATGCCAGACTATAATCTTGAATGACTCCGCTTTTTTCTATGAAAAAGAGAGCAAACTTTACCATGCCAACTAAAGCTAATTTCACCTAATAAATTACAAAAATATAAAATTCTTTTAATTTTAAAAAGATAGGTAAAAAAAAAATATATTGTGGAAGAAGTCTCATAAACAGTCTTTGTCGTGTTATATTAGTCCTTTATATCAAGTCATCAACCTGATCTTCTAAATATTAAGTTTCTATGTGATTATTTTTTACCATGCTTTTCTTTTATTTGTATTTCTGCTCATTTATTTTATAATTTGCTTTAACGTAATGATTTTAATTACTCATGGAAGTCAACTGCATTATAATTTCCAGATACATAACTGACGTCCTGTCTAAGCAATTTTATACTTATTTTAGTTATATATGAGGCTTACTCCACCTCTCCCCTTTCTCTTTTAACCACAATTACAGGACTAGGTAGTGGTGTTAGTGAAAAAGTAACTCACAGCATGAAAGCTGAGACCTCATCAACACTCAAAGAGATTTTTTTGTGTAAACACATTAAAATATATCCTGGTGAATACTTCCAAAGTAGAAGCACAAAAGAAAATTCAATTTGCCAAAAGTGACAAAAAAATCAAAACCAAAAAATGTTACTTCTCTTCATAAAGACAGTACAAATAAATCCTAGTACAGAGAAGTGACTCAGGTGGTGATAGTTCATCCCTTCAAGTAACAACTTTTTTTTTAAACAATTTCAAAGATTTCATAATAAAGAAGACTGTTCATATCTATCTCCCTGACACAAATGGATAAATTACCCTTCTTTGCGCAAACATTTTTTAATGGCCCCCTAAATTTTCAACAGTTGTCTATATGAATATTTTTATTACCTATACTTCCTAGTTTATTTGTAAATTTGATTATGACTATGCTTCCTTCCCTCACAGAGATGTTGCACAAATAGGCACATTAAGATGATAGGATATACAAGTGTTACTATAGAGGGAATTGTTCAAGTTATCAGAAAAATATAAAAAGAAAATTGAGAGATTCAGAATTTCATGGAAACTGTAAGCATATCATAACATCTTAAGATCCTTTTAATTAAATTTTCAAGGCTTTCAAGTTCAAACTTTCTACTAAAAAAGCGTATTTTTACATCCATAGTATTTCCCAGGTAACGCTTGATTACAAATTTTAGTTACCGTTAACGTGCATACTCTAAGCAGTCATTCAGAGCAGAAGAAGAAGTTGTTTTCTCAATAAACTAAACCATGTTTTCTGCTTCCACAAAATGCAGTCTTGGAAAGAAAATAAGATTGTTCCTGGATAGGCTTCCCCACCTAAGTTTCCATGAGCATCTTGCCTAGACATCAAGGAAAACCTTTGAAAGGAGAGTAATGGCCATTAATGTTAATCACGCCATTATGCCAATAACTCAGTCCAGCCATGTCAGGTTCGACATGATGTATTTAAGTAAATTAAAAATACAACCACCGTGACCTGTTCACTTATCTAGTGGCTTCTTTCCACCTTTACACGTTGCTCACAGTACTGAATCAGGAAAAAAGGCATTTGATCTCATGGCACACTGGATGGAGAGACTATGTGATTAAGAAACATTTCCATTTTCTGCACTTTTTTTTCCCCTAAATCAGCTTTCAAGTGTGTCTGTCGACTGCCCAACCTGCTGAATCTTTGGAGCAACACAGAAGACAGAGAGAGAACTCCTCCAACTGCGGTTTTAGGTTTTGGGCTGTCACAGAAGCATGCTATAAGGACCCTTAAAAAAAAATGGAAAAAACCAAACCAAAACAAAAAAGTTGTAACAGGCCATATTTTATATTCAAGCCAACTCACTAGTATTTTCACTAGCTTTCTTTTAAATTACGTTTATAGACTTTTACATGTAACTCAACATGGCTTGCAGACTTTATAAATACAAAAAGAATGAATATTAATGTTTTCATTCACAACAATCTTGAAAGACCCGTGCTGTATCCACAGTGATGGAGACATTAAACTGTTGCCTTGTGCCCTACACAAAAGAAACTGGGAATAGAATCCTGATTGAAGTAGCTAAGAGAAAGTTCTGATTTTTGTAGAAAAACCTGTGTGCTAATTTCCTGTATAAAATTGTAGATTTTCTAAAATTATTTTTATTTCATTTTCTTGACAGGAAAAGAGTTATTTTAGTTTGATGTGATCTAAAATGATTTATTTCAAGCCAATTAAATTTACAATTTCTTTCCCGCCTAGAGAATTGCAATTTAAAGCCTATCCTCTCATGCTGAGAAGGCTTCCATGAAGATCTTGCCATTGATTTAGTGTCTGGCTATGACAGAAGAATCACTCTGTTTCTGTCCCCAGGGACCAGGTTGTGACCAAGGATACCAGTGCTGCTCCCTGCTTGGTCCTCTAGCATCAGGAGAGGGATGATTTCACTGAAGGGAATCTACAGATAACATTTACCACTTCTAAAAGCAGTCTAGAGGCAGTGGGGATGGGACTGGTGAGAGCATGAGGAAACCATAAACCACTTACCTGTTTTTGTCACTGCACTTAGTGGCCTTGGTGTCACTGGGGGTAAGTTAGGATTGTAGAGCCAGCTCCACACACAGATCTACCTAGCCTGAGGGCTGCAGGAACACTTACCAAATTAGGAAGGCATTTTCTTAATCCAAAGAGAAGAAAAATAGTTTGTTTTTTTTTTTAATAATTTGATGTGGAAATTCTTGCGAACTGATTTTTAGGAGCAAAGGGAAGAGGACATAATATGCTATGATGCCTCTAATTTTTCTGTATTCCTACCTGTAATGTCATTTGTCCATGTAAATGTGGCACATTTTGATTGTTAATGGGAACCAATTTATTTTGGGTTTTGGACTTGGTATCCACACAGTTTTGCAAAATCTTGTTATTGATCACCATGCCTGAGGAACACCCAAAGGATTGTTGCTTGCCTGCACGTGAGAGCCACCCAGATAACAGCCCACTATGCCTATAAAGTGGCAGAATAAGAAAGCGAGTGAGAGCACTCCTTGCATGCCCTCTATTTGTGAGGGAAGACAGATCATCCACTGGGTCTTATCGATTGGTCCCTGCCATGGGGACTCCAGGGTCCTCAGCAGTGTTTATGATATTTTACGCCACATTAACTGTTGAGATGATATGCTATGACAGATCTTTAAAAAAGTGTACCCCTGAGCTCTAAATTGTTCCAATTATGCCTTTAGCATAACAGTTGCCTACCAAGGGGCACCACCGCTCAGTGCCTTAGGAAAAGAAGGAGAGGAGAGGAGAGGAAAGGAGCTAATAATTGTCACATATGCTGACCTCCCTCTACCCTCACCCAGCAGAAGCCTGTCATTGCTTTCATTCACTGTAGCTTTTCATAATCCTTAACATATGGCCTTTGTTTTGATAGGCATGAAATTACATCAAGGTCATTTTTAATAACTGTCAATAGCCCCAGAACAGCGGTCAGCTTTATTGACACCTTAGTTGAAGGGCTCAGAGAGCTGTAAGTAGTGCACAGACCCTGCTTGAGAAAGCTGATCCACTGGGAAACAGATTATTATTGATATTAGTAAATTAGTATTGATAGAAATTTGATGGGTATCGTGCATCTGGATCCCTCCACAATACACTAATGTCAACTAAAGCCCACAGCTCCCTCCATTTCAGACAGGCAATTTATTTGCATTCTCTACATCTCTTTGTTAGAGGGTGGGAAAAGGGAATAGCAGGAGGAAGAGGAAAGCATGCGTGACAATAGCAACTTATGCTTGCAGGCACATATGAAGGAGCTTCTGGAAAACAGAAGCTTCAATGAGGTATCTGTTGTCTCTTAGTTGGAAAGGAACATTCCTTCCCATGTACATTCTTTCATCCTCTCATTGCCCCATTCCTCTCACTTCCCTGTTTCTTCCCTCTTTTTGAGCTCTATTTCTGCACCTGCTTTGCTCAGCCTAATGAGAGGTAAATATAAAGTGTTGCATCGTATATAGATGCTAAACATTTTGGAGATTTTTGTGACAACGTCTAACACTGTCTATACACTCCTATGTCTGTCTGCATCGTGCAACACCAGCACACAAATGGTGCAAAGCACTGTACTTCAGTTCTGTTGGTTATGCTTTCGTGAAGAAAAGACAAGGACAGTGAAGTTCACCACTGGTTTCTATCATTTTGCCACAGTGACCATATGCCGGTGGTTGCTGGCATGTTGATTTTATTAAACAAATATTTAGACGCCCCAAATAAGGAGATCAAGCACGCCTCCAAATATCAACAGAAATGAAATAGAAACTCTGACAGACTTGGAAATGACCAAAAAAAAAAAAGCTACAGGCAGCCTCACTTAACCTGAGTCACTTAAAATGCATTCTATCTCTAGATAAGGGAGGATGGTTTCAAACTTCTCCATGTAAAACACAAGATGGGATGCATTTGAAACCAATATAAGTTGCACAAGTTTACTTTTTTACTCATACTATTGTCTTTAAAGATAGATAGATAGATAGATAGATAGATAGATAGATAGATAGGATAGACAGATCATATATGTATATATGTATATATAAATTTAAAAAATCAAATCTTAGTCTGGTTTTCAGTCTAATCTATATTACACATTATCCAAAGCTATGTACAGCAACTGAGGATCCTGCCTGACACTTCCATCTGTTTGACAACTTCCTCGAAACATACTTACTTCCAAAGCAATGTTTTACTCCTTTTATGACTAGTAATCCACACAGAGGTATGATATGAGCCCTTACCATGTCACATAAAGCAGTTTTCACATCAAAATCAGCTATTTTCTTTTACATAAATGGAAGCAGATTGATATTTACTATACCAATAAAACAGTAAAATTATATCAATATAAACATTCCTTGTTCAGCTGATTAAGATTTCTCTTCATATCAGATACTGAAGGTTCGTAAATCACATGAGTATCATAAAGTCAGATGTATTGCTAAACAGCCTAGTCCTAAGAGAAGCCTGTTGCCAGACACTGCAGCTGAATAAAAAGGAAGAAAAATATATTTCTGAGAACAGGATTTTGTCTGGTCTGTT
Source organism: Platysteira castanea (assembly GCA_013397175.1). NCBI lineage: Eukaryota > Metazoa > Chordata > Aves > Passeriformes > Platysteira > Platysteira castanea. The sequence goes on along the minus strand of VYXC01004309.1, from coordinate 65,008 downwards.
CTTTATATACACAATAGCTGCTGCTACTGGAAATAAACCAGACAATTTAAGACTATTAAGAAACTATGTCAATCCTAAGGTGACAGTGAGGTTTTTCTATACTGAACAAAACTGAAATGTGCAGAACTGTAAGTAATTTTTTTTTTTTTTTAAATAAAAAGCAACCTCAACTGGAATTTTCTACAATTCCTTATAGCAATATCTCTAAGAAATCCCTCACTGCCAGCCCTGCTGGGAATTTCACTTTTCAACCATCTTCACTAAGGAAAAAGCTGCCATCTCACCGTTTGGCAAATCTTCCCAACAGCACCAATACCTTCAGAAATCAGTAATGATCAGATCTCATTAATCTCATCATGACTTTAATGTAATATCACTGCATCTTGAAGACCACCATCAGCAGAGCAACAGAGAGACAGATGTTCTCAGTTCTTATGACCACCCTTGAGCTGACTAATCCCAGGTGTTACTAGATTCCCTATTAAACTCGGTCCAAAGTATTTTCTGCCTACCAATTTGTTCAGCAGATATGTATATGACATATCTTAGGCTCGACTAAACCTTGTGCCTTGTCAGAGGAAGACAGAAATAGACTCTTCGCAGTGACACCCAGTGAACAGACAAGGGGAAAAAACCCTGCAGTAATCTTACTGAGAGTTATCAAGCACTAGAACACATCTTCCAGAGAAGTTGTGGACTGTCCATCCTTGGATAAATTCAAAAATCAGTTGAACACAGCCTTGAGCAATCTGCTGTAGTTGGGCCTACTTTCAGCAGGAAATGTGGCACTAGATGGTCTCCAGAGGTCACTTTCTCACCTCAGCTATTCCGTGGCTCCCCAAAATTACTTCTTTCCTCATCCAGTGGCCTTTCCATCCTACTCTCAAACTAATAGCTAAGATAATTTTTACTTCCAAGTCTAAAAATTACAAAACAGCTGCTTTAACTACTCTTCCCAAAAGAAACTTCATGAGCTTCACACAGTAAAACCAATTCAGATCCAAAATTCTTCAAAAACAGCTGCACAGGTGGTCAAGATAACAAGATACCATGAAGAAAAACTGTTAATTTTAGTAACACATGGTTGCCTCATTGAAATGCTCACATGCATTTTGATGTGTACAAGAAAAACAAGCCATGGTGGTGGTGGGTAAGGTAGGTGCTCTTCACCTACCTTCTCTACAGTTACACACAGAGAGGAGGTAAACTGGCACAGGGAAACCAAATGCATCCAAACGCAATCCCAACTCTAGGCAGGACTAAATGGAAGGCCAGTATTTCCTAAGTACTCTCATTACACCAGCAGGACTTGTTGCCTTATTCTGGAACAATGAGCTCAACAGTATTGCATGATCTGTGTGTCAGAAAGAAAGGAGTAGATGCGAGTAGAAAGAAAGAAGAAAAGGATAGCTTACTGCTTTTTTGCTTTCAAAACAAAATAATTACATAAAGACTTTATTTCAAGCTTGTTTTGAGTTAGTTATCTGTGTAAGTTATTAAGTGCTAAAGAGGATGAGAAAAGTTTAGAAGACTGGTTTTGGTTTTTTTCTTTTTTTGGGAGGTGGGGTGTTTGTAGGCTTTTTTCAGCTACAGTCAGTTTGGGTGCACAGCCTGTTAAGCATTCAACAGGAGACTGTGCTTCACATCTCCTGGAAGACAAACATTTATTTACATGCAGCATACTACTGTCTTTCTTCATAGTATGCTATTTAGTGACAAAGATGACCACATTTTCTACTTTGCTTCCTTCTGTATTTCTGTCTTGCCTTAGTAAGCTCCTAATGCCTGTCATAAATTAGTTGTGTATGTCTCAAAACTATATTTGTGCTTTTAAAGAAGATGGCCTTCCAGACAGCAAGAAACAAATGCTGCTAACACACTCTTCCACTACAGAAAGTATACACATTTTAGGCAGCCCTTTATTTTGAAAATTGTTTTTACATTACTTGAGCTTTGGCTTGGAAAAGCCTTTTTGGCCTGATATAACACAACCATGCAACTAGGCAGCACTAACATGTTCCTAGTCTAAATAAAGCAAGTGCTGTCTAGAAACAGGACAGGAAACCAGGTGACTTTCCTGGCAGGTAAACACCCTCACCACCAGGCTTCACAGTCACCCTCACTCAGTTACTCTACCAATCCATTGCCAAAGGTTACAGGAATATTTGTATAAAAATAAGAGCTTCATATAGGAGAACGAAGGGATTATTATCTTGGAGCATCTTTAAAGTACTGGGATGAGTAGAACCAGATCAATTCTTGGTCAGGGGAGGTGAAGTCTACTCCTAGAAAGGAGAGTTCTTTGGCCCAAGGCCTTGTTTTCAGTGTAGTCTGCCTCACAGAAAGTGAACACTTTAACTTCTAGACTAAAAGTACAATGGCAGCTTCTTTAAATCAGCCATGAAGAGAACATCTAATTCCCCCACTAAGGTTAACCTGAAAACTAAACTGGAAAAAATTCTGTCCAGGACCGTCTCTTTCAGAATTTCAAAAGGAACAATTATTGCTCTTCCATATGAAATTACTAATTCAATTCTACAAATACTTTCTTGTTTTTTCTTTTTTCTTTTAAAGAAATAAACTAACTAGGGAAAAAGAAAGAAATGCCCAGGTTCAGACATGAGACCTGCCAACTTCATATTAAAAATTCCACCTATACCCTATTGCTGGGCTGTGGCCATTTGATAATATGCCAAATGACTTCTCAGAAAGTGCTTTCCAAACACTGGAAATCCAAGGTGCTGGGACCATAGGCAAGACGCAGAAATATTTATGAAGTGATGCCACCCAGCAAGAAAGCAGAACCAGTGCTTGTGAATCACAACTGAACAAACATCCATGGGGAAGACAGGACACAAAAGAGGTCAGCAGCTGTAGATTCAGGATCTACTTGGCATAGGTCATACTGCTATTTACTATGCTCTCACTGGACTCATTTTCCAGATATAAGCAATTTTTAGCCATTTATATGGAGGAGAAGTGAACATGAAAATCCTACAATATGCAACATTTGTGGATCTGTGGAAAACCCGCAAACCAAATAAGCAGACAACTTGTTTTGCCTTTGAGGAATGTAACACTCAAGTGAGAAAATTAATCTAAAAAGCAGAAAAAAACTCTGTGAGAGGGGAATGCTTCAATAGAACACAAACTTAAGAGGAAAGCTGCAAATTAAGTGTACCCATAAACACTGAAAAGAGGGCCTTGTAGCCTGATTTTTTGAGTTTAAAAGGTCCCAAATACAAATGGGACACTGCACAATTAGAAGTTCACTCCTCCCACTGACTGAGCTACAGCAATAGCTAAAAAGGCAAAGTCTGCAATGATGGAACAGAAGGGGGAAAAAAAAGAATTAATAGAAGTACTAAAAGAACAAAACTTTCTCCATGTATACAGCCAGATGTGTGAACAAAAGTTACAAACAGAACTATGCATAAAAAATAGAAACACTTCACTACCTAATCGCAACCCATTCTCTGCTGCCAGTTGAGCCAGGTATTATCTTTTGATAATATCGGTTCACATCCCCATTCCTCTTCAGCATGTGAACAAATGATCTAAGCAAAACCTTTATAAAAGGAGAAAGGGGAATAGAAGACTGCAAGCAATGAATGAGTTTAAATTATTTAGGGTGTTTGTTTTCCTTCTTTCCACGCTCTCCACACTTGAAGAATACCTCTCCAATGACTGTCAATATGGACATAGAATATAGCAATGAGAAAAATTAACACGGTTACATTAACATTTTATAGAAAACTATTTCCTTCAGATAGAGAGGTCTGTAATCTCAGACTGCAATGTATTTTCTACTAAGTAGGAATCTACTTAAATGTATTAATTAAAAGGAAAAGTGGCACGATGTTTTTTAAAAGGAGTGGGAAGTAAAATACACCAGTTTTGGGGAATTTCATCCTTGAATACTGCATATAAATATAAACATAGATTAGAATGTACTTTATTTTATTTTATTGAGGTAGATGTTATTCAAACAAAAAAATTAACTGATACTCTGTTCTGAGACATATGAGACCTCATTGCAAAGCAAAGATCTATATAAGAATCAAACAAAGCAAACACACCACAAAACAATGTCAAAAATAATTATCTGGGTCAAATTTCACCAAAACCTTGGCAACATATACAGGATCAAAAATATTTTACTACATATAATGAACAGTTTAAAAAAAAAGTGACCTCTTGAAATTTTGACATCTACAAAAGCATCATGCGTGTTTTCATTTACATCACTGTTAAAAAACAACTACACATCATTTCTGTTCAATCTCACACAGAGTTAGAAATTTCTTCATGTTTGAGGAACACAATAAATAACATAACACTGTTCCAAGTCACTCGTTAAAAAGTGTTTCATATTCCAGTAACAGGAGTGTGTTTCTTCATAGTGCATCAGATATAAAGTGTGGTAAGGCAGAGGCAATTTTACTATCATAGAATCAGAGAATTCTAGTTAAGTTAATTTGCTACCAGAAAATACAGTGCAACTGGCAAAACCTGCCCTAACAATAGGACTATAAGAGGCCTTGGGTTGCAGAGAGGCCTATGTGTTATTATTTGTCACAGTTTAACCAGGAACCATCTGACTAACTTCCATATACCTCAGGAAGTTAATGTCCATCAGGGTTGTGTCTGTAATGTAGACATTCTGATATTTTGCATGAACGCAAAATTTTTGAGAACAAATTCCCTGAAGGAAAAAGTCAATGGTTAGAGAAAAACAAAAAAACCCAAAACCAAATCAAAAAAAAACAAAAAAACCCCCAAAACCCCAAAACCAATACAAACAAACAAAACCCGACCAAAACCAAAAACAACAAACAAACAAACAAAAACCACGAAAGAAACCAACAAAAAAACCCCATCCAAAACCCCCACACCAACAAAACCAAGAAAACTTCCCCTCAATAAAATAAGGTAAAAAATAAAAACCTGTTGCGGTGCCTCAGCCCACTGTTGGGCTGTGGCCCCGCAATGCCAATCAGGTTACGGCCATCCCATGGGTGGATTTCCCCGCCCTCGAGAGCGGATCTGAGGGTGGCTCCATGGGCGGGACAGAAGTATAGGTCACTCCCACTGGGTGGCACCCTGGTTGTTGTAACCTCCCCTAGTTCTAGAGAGTTCTGTTATCTTCGGATGTTCATTGGTTTTATGTTGTAACTCCCGCCTCCCCAGTTTTCCCATTGGTTGTACCCTTATNACCAGGAACCATCTGACTAACTTTCATATACCTCAGGAAGTTAATGTCCATCAGGGTTGTCTCTGCAATGTAGATGTTCTGACATTTGCCATGAACACAAAATTTTTGAGAACAAAATCCCTGAAGGAAAAAGTCAGTGGTTAGAGAAAAACAAAAAAACCCAAAACCAAACCAAAAAAAACAAAAAGACCCCAAAACCAAATACAAACAAACAAAACCCAAACAAAAACAAAAACAAAAACCATAACAACAAACAAAAATCATGAAGGAAACCAACAAAAAAACCCAACCAAAACCCCCACACCAACAAAACCAACAAAACTTCCCCTCAATAAAATAAGGTAAAAAATAAAAACTCACCAAACAACAAAACCCAAAGCTAAGTTCAAATGGCAATATTTTGAGAATTGTATATCTTAGTTGTGAAGATGCAGAAGTCCCAAGAGCAGATTTTAGATCACTGGGCATTTAGAGGGAATCTTGTTCAGTAGCAGGAAGCAAGTTTTTCAAGTTGCATGCTCTGTTTTGCCGGTCTGAGCACTGGGACACCTCTGTAAGAGCTTCTGGTAATTGCATGACCTTTGATCCAAGCTCGAACATGCCCTTCTGTTCCACCCGAAAATCTTAGTTTTTCATCATGGCTCCATTTCAGACCCAATAGTACCTTTTTGATGTTGCTTTCCAGTCACTCTTCCAGCTTGGGCATAGGCACTGGACTGGACAACAGAGATCTCTCAAGTGTTTGGCAGGTGAGTTCCCCTGCGTTTCTGTAACTTCTCCCTTACCACCACGTCGGGGACGCACACAGGAAATCAGCAATGTCACAATATGAAAGGCCAAGTCTGTGCAGAGTAGGAGCTCTTCCATAACCACAAAAAGAGATGCTTTGAGACTGCCCTGTAGCTCTTGGCTGGAGAACCTGTGAAAGCAGAAAGCCAGCAAGCTGGAACTGCATCCCAGGAGCACATCATCCAATGGGTCAATAAGCATCAGAATGATATGTATACTGTGTATGAACAATTTTTTTTCCAGATGTTGACTTGATATCAAGATGGCAAGCAAAAAAAAGAAAGTAGAAGTCTGAGCACTGTCTCAGAGGAGCCAGACTGAAGGACAATATGCATGAGCATATCAGACAGTACGTCTGTCCTGTAGTGCCACAACGTGCCAAGCAGCGTATCTGGCCATCACACACACTGAGTATTGGCTCACTCATCTGCTTGCAGGGCAACTAGTAAAGAGGTACCATTTGGAAACAGCATGTCACTGTCCTCAAAAAGTATATCATGGCTTTCATAAAGTTAAGCTTTAATTAAGCAGTAAAAAAATACAAATTTTGCAAACATTTAAAGCAACATGAAAAAATAAAGTGCCAGTTTTTGACTGCTCTACACAAGTCATATATCACTGCATTTAGTTTTAGTAGAACAGATCTTATTTTCCCCTGGGCTTAAGCAGAAAGTATATTCAAATATCTCATGATAACACTTTGTCAGAGGTGGCACATTTGGTCTGAGCCTTGCAAGCATAGAAACTCCCCACACTCCAGGGGCATGATAACACCAAGTCCCTGTTGCCTGATGCCTGCACAGCACCTCACCTTGGTGCAGTTGAACGTGCACATATTTGTCCTTCTGCCTTAGCATGGTCTTCTGGTCTCCTGAGAGGAGTAAAAAGATGAGTTCTCTTGATTTAACCACAATCTCTGTCATGGATGTCACAATGATGGCCCTGGCAAAATTGGTAATGAGACAGAGCTATCGAAGGCTGAACTTTCCCAGCAAAAAAAATAAGGGGGATGATTCATACTTGGTTCACCTATTGCTACATTGCTCAGGCACTGTTTCCATAACCACTGACCCATTTGGGAAGGACTCCAGTGGTTTCAGTAAGGCTAGATACAAAGTTTAATTATGTAAAGATACCACATACTATGGTGGTTCTGGCTGAGACGATGATCAATGAAGACTCAAAAATTACAGCCCAGGCACTGGTCATCAACAGAAAAGGGACACTATGAGTCTGTAAGTAGAAGGAAATTTTGTCTTGTCATCTCCCAAATTCAAATGTATTCCTGGAAGTGACTACCCAGGACCAGTGTCACCTGAAGAGAAAAATTAGCCAGTGCAACATAAGTTTAGGATTTTACCAATGATTATGGGAACTGAACATATGTGCTTGCATAAGGTTGACTTTAGTACTCACAGTCTCTTATTCAAGTCTGGTGATAACACATCTATGGGAGGTAAATTGTTTCTATGCAGACATCTTTATCTCATCTCTAACATTTTTTTTCTCAAATATTTTCAAAGATTTTTTAGTGCATTTTTTCTACCATGGATGGAAAGAAAACTGCCTTGGGACAATATTTATACAGTTATTTATGGTACAGTAGCAGGAGCTATACAAAATTTATCTTATAATTTTTCGACTTGAATCATAGAAGTTGACACTCTTGGTTTGCAAGCAACTCACATTTGGAGTGAAGCAGCATAGTCTTCTGCATGATTCTTCAACCAAAAGCAACTACCAGGTAACTGCTAAAATTAAAAGCAATTAAGATCTTAAACAGGCAGTTATGGCAGGCATTGCCATAAACTGACACGGAACAAAAAACTCCACTCCTATTTATTAGGCATTTGTCACAATGTATACGCTGTATGCTTTTGTTTGAATAGAAAAGCAATTATGTTTTAATACACTTATAGTCTACTCATCTCCTCATCATCCTAGGATAATGAGTCATTAGAAAAAAGAATATTATATACAGCAATACAGCTTATTGTTCTGTGCAAATTATTATTGCATTAGCTGAGCATAACTACCTGACAGGAAAGCTTAGTTGTCAGCAGTTTCTGTTTGTGCTTGTAGTATCCATGCAAGCTTCCAGAAAGCTTTTCCTTATCAAGCCCTAGTTTATGCTCTTAGTGAACCTAAAGTTCATGACCCCTGCATGGGATAGAGGCAGAGAGGACACAATTTGATGACATAAAACAAAAATATAAAATCTCTGTAAAGCTGCCATGTGACTGGCTCCCATGAGGCACAGATGTGTCTGAAGCCAGTCCAGAACGTACAATTACCATGACTACAGCAGAGTAACTTATTTAATGCAGCAAAGAGTGGATATGAAATAAAGAAAAAGTATAATACACATTTTCATATAAATCAACATCATCAAATAGCTGAAGTACACAGTCAAGGCAGATGGGCTGGGGAGATCATTGGTTCTAAATGAAGAGGGTCACAGTTCAGGCTTTTTTCTGCAGATGACCTGATTATCCTTAAACCAATGCCAAGATAAAAATCATGCTTCCACACCCATAAAGCTACTATATCAGCTCTGAAAAGGGAGCTATGAAAAACAACAGTGGCCAAGGTGAAATGTTAGGCAAGGTTAAACTATCCGTCTTTAAGCAGTGTGTGCTGTGTCCTTGTCCTCACCTACTGCGGGATGTCAGGAGCGTGACCCTGGCGGAGACCTCACGCAGGCTGGGGACACTGCAGTAGTCATCTCCAGGAGAAGTGAATCTTTCTCCTGCAATCATGTCCAGACTAGAGCTGACTATTAGCTCTGCTGGAGCCATTACCCCACAAGCCATAAACAGCATAAACAAAGATAATTGGTTAAGGATGTTGAGAGGCTATATTTTTACTGCCCAAACAAATGGTTCTTTAAAGTAGGACTCTGCCATTCCTTACTATATTACTGTATTTAAAGCAAGTCTAAAAATAAATGTGTGTTTCAAAGGTAGTAAAGATAGAAGACCAAAATTCTGCTCAGCAGTAACTATTATTTACAAAAGTCACAAAAGCAACTGGCATGACGTCTCTCAATTAACTTTACAATTAATATTTTTAGAAACTAATAGAAAAAAGAATTCTTTCTGGAGGTAAATGGTTCAATTGGATTTTCAGAAAAAAATTTTGACACTCCTTGGACATCCAAAAGTGAATTTACCACTCACAATATTTCTCCTTTATCAGTGTATCACTGCACTTGATCAGTATCAAAAGAGGGAATACATATATGCATGTGGGAGAACAGTTAATTGTTTCCTATCTTACAGCGATAGGGGCATGCCATTAATTCTGCAGCATATGGCACAAAATTAGAGCCTATTGCTACTACATTTTCATCATGTTAGAATGCTAATACTAGGTTGCACTCTTTATATAAATCTAATAAAATACATGAGAAATAAGTTTTGGGTCTTGGTAAACTCCGGATCATTGGTTATTCGGGAGTTTTTTCCCAAACAGTAGACTTTAAAACTCAAGTTAATAATATGTACAAAGAAAACATTTTAAAGTCATTTACACAGTTAAAGGCAAGCAGGAAAAAGTGATAAATAGCTGCATGTATGCAGTACTAGTATTTACCCTTGAAAATCAAAGCTTTTGTTGCAAAGTGAAAGGTGTAATATGCTACAAGTCTTTCATAAACACTTTTATGATACCTTTGTGAATCCTAATACCCTATTACTGGAGTTTGTGGCAAAGACTTATATCATAGTATATTTACAGAAATACTATTTTAAAGATTTTATATTAAAAGACGGCATCTAGGTAGCCATTCTGATAAGAAGAAAAAATAAACTAGCAGAAATAGACCTATGCTAAGCAAAGCCTTTTTGGATTCTAAATATTATGATGCTCAGCATATGCTCGCTCTACAGATCCATTTGATTCATGATTTTCCAATGATGATATTGACGTGCTGTTAATAGAAATATGCAGCATGTGCTTGCTAATCGTGGTAAGCATACACTGCAAATCCATTTGATTGTTAAAATTCCTAATGATGATATCGATGCAATATTGACAGGCTGCTGAGCAAAAAAGTCTAGAATGCAGTGAATGGTTAAATGGATACATCAGATATCTGTTTGATTGTTAAATTTCTAAAAATTACTCTTGAGCATTTTTCAGGGAAATAATAAAATCAAAGCATGCACAACATGCTATTCTAAATATATTATACAGTTTAATACTCTTCAAGAAATATGTGTACATTTTTGTGTTTGTTCTGAAAACATTATTTATATAATTAAACATATTTCAAACTGTTTTTGGTAGCATAGTGTTAAAAGAGTAGAATTAAATGAGTGTTTTAATAGCTTTTGAAACCAGGTTTTTCAGAAGAGAAAGAAATTCAAAACCAAGATGTGTTTTTTTAAAAAAATCCTTTTTTAAAATACAAAAATGGCATGGGGACTGAAACTTGAAGGCTGTTAATAAAATGGTAAATGTAGAACTGTAAATGTAATCTTTTTGCAAAGAGATTTAGCATTTTCAAGTTATTGTTTTCCTATTAAAAAAACACATTAAGTGATACCTAAGTATTGCAGTGGAATACTTTTAAGTTTCCCTGGAAATTATCATTACCAGAGAAGTACAACAGTTATGACAGTAAGCTGCATTCCCTATCCTTTTTGGTTTAGTAAGCTATGAAGACACAAATAAAATTTCAGACTTAATCACAACTTTTCCTTCAACTCCCTTTCCTACTCTATTACATTCCCTTACCAAAAAAAAAAAAAACACACAAAATAAAAAAAAAAAAAAAAAAAAAAAAAAAAAAAAAAAAAAAAAAAAAAAAAAAAAAAAAAAAAAAAAAAAATTACTAAAGAAAGCTACCTCACATAAAGTGAAAATTTCGGATGAGGACAGGGGAGAAGAAAGAAGCAGCAGCACAGCCCGAATCGAAGTGCTCCATGGCAGCAAAACTCACGCTTCAGTGTGAACCACGCGTTTCATCTGTGATGTAAATTTTTGTTTCATCAACAACCTAAGTGATTTAATACCGAGTGAACTGATCCAAACCATATCAATCCTGGTCTCGGGCTGCAGGTCCGGCGGCCCCGCGCATCCCGGAGGACAGACTGCCATCTAGTGACCGCAGGGACGCCGTCCGGCAGGGAGGCACCCACACCCAGGGAGCACCGGGAGCTGCCTCGCACCCCGATCCCGTCTGCGCTCCTGGCCAAGCTGGGAGCGGTGCCGATGCTGCAGGTCGTTCAGATCCGTTGCTGAAAGGTGGGACTATTTCCTACAGCCTACTTCAGAAGCAGATTTCAAATAAGGACGCAGCACATCCCTTCTTGATTATAATAATAATTTTAAAAATATTCACGGAAGAAATAAATTGGTTTTTGTCAGAAACAAGGGTACAAGACATTTTCCTAGAAAAGACTAGAAAGTATATTCTTCTATATTTCACTGCATTACTGCATCAGTCTGTTTTATTTTATTTTTTCTGGCATTACCACTTCTAATATTTGGACCTTCTCCCTACTGAAACCTGTCACAGAACAAAATCCTGAATGCTACTACTTACTAAGTCATGATGGGAGGGAGTAAGAGACAAAAGCTTAAGCAACAGCAAACTCCAAGCAAAGAGAATGGTAAGCATATGCATAAGAATTAAAGGAAAATCGGCAAAGCAATAGAATCCTTGTGGTTAATTCTGTCAGCTTCAGGTGCTTGCTTGTGTCTAACACTCTTAAGATCAGTGAAAAAAAGTTAATGCATTTGAAAACATAACCCTTATAATGATTCAAGGCCATTGAAACCTAGAATTATCCACTCCTCATAGTGCAATATCTGCATAATTAATGGTGCCTTCCTTTAGTATGCAGATTACTGTCTTCCAGTTCCATGCACACTCTGGAATACACAGTACTCTGCAGCAGAGAGGATGCTGGTTACTTCCAGCTTCAACCCATTCAACTCTTCAGGTCACAGAATCAGCAAAGTTACCAAAAAAAAAAAAGAAGAAAAAAAAAAGAAACCCGTGATTAAGAGCACAGAATAGTCAAGGAAAAAATTGCACAAGTGTTTGTGTAAGCAGTTAGTACATGGGAAAACATTTTAAGAGATGATGGTAAATCATCCCAATTCCTCCCACCTGTACAGCAGCAGACATCAGGAAGATGATGCTCTCTGTGTTGGCAGTTTTTCTCTACATTGCCATAAGCGACATGGGAAAGGGAATGACAGATTAGGGCAGAAACACTCTTCTGTATAGTCAAGGTAGTCATTGCTACTACTACCCCTTCCCTGAAGGGAGATGATAATATACAGAAGAACTGTACTCAGAACAAGATGTTTCCATAGCACAGCTACTTGAATAACTGGACAAAGCAAACACATAACATTCTATTGGAGGTACTTAAACTAAATGGCTGCAGCAGCTTTCACGGGTTAATAAGTTATAGGAACTTGCATGTGACCTTGAAACAGGTGCGAACTAGAACTTGCTGTTTGTTTTTCATTTTAAAGGTAATATTTGTTCCTCTGGAATATGACTTCAGTTGAAGCCTCCACAGTGATAAACTTGCAAAACAGCTTGAAGAAAATTTTGAGATACAAGTTCTAAAACTGAAGACTAACTTGAAAAAAACCTAACTTGAAAAAGAAGTGTGAGGGCAGAGGGTGAGGTTAGCTGCAGGTCAAAGATTTATTGAGATGGTTAGAAACCAGCTTCCGTGATCTCTTGAGTGACAGGATTCCTAAACTTGCAAGAAAAAGATTCAGAACCATATTTGCATACAGAGTAATGCATCTAGTGCTAGTGCCAATCTATGAACAAGAAATACACCAATAGAACCAGGAATGCAATATATATATTAACATAGCTTACAAGTTACTGAAATCCAATAACCTATTTCCAAGAAGAAAAAGGTGTTAACCAAAGTTTAGTTTTCACATTTCATCTGTGGTTACAGATTGTGGTTTCATTGTTCCACAGAGAATTAAAAAGTGAATAGAACGGAGTGATGTGGATGGCATTTAAATCACAGAGTCAAGGAGCTGCCAGTACAACCCTTATTTTTTAAAAGAAGTCAAATATGATTTGATCCTTTTTTTTTTCCTGCTCAGTATAATAATCTCTCAGTAGAGGAACTTCAAGTTTTGTAGTAAAGAGATTTTTAAGAACATTAACTTTTTAGTGTTAGAAATAAAGTTTTATTCCTTCCTAACCATGCCTCAGCTCTTGAGCTGATTAAAACTGAGCGCTATTCTGCGCTTGTGACAATATGAAGGCTGTAAGAAATTTCAACTAATTCAGAATTAAATACCCAACAGTAAATTATTTCATTTCAACTGAAAAACACAAGTCTGATACAGTTATTATACCACCAGTCAGTACATTGAGAGTTGTTTCTTAACTATCATTAACAGAGAAACTTCTGGTTTCGGCAGATGAAGGTGGAAGAAAACCTAAATTTTTAAATCTTGGATAAAGCAGAAAGCTTAGGAAGGAAGTGCACTGAGACAGCATAGCAACCTTTCAGCATGGTGTAATCCTTAAAATCACAGAGGAGAGAAAGAAAGTTCTGAGAAAGTTCAAGAAATAAAAATAGCATGGATGGGAGAAAAAAAAAATCATGTAATATTTCAAATTTATGCAATTTCTCCTGGAAGCAAGGAAAGAATGTTCTAGGCCTATATTACAGAAAGAATAAAATAAAGATCTCAAACTAATAAACAAAGTCATTTTGAATAGTGAACAGTGCAATCCACAGGAAAATATAATTTGGGATAATGTCTTTTCCTTCACCAACTGACAGGTGAGAGAATCAAAAGTTATATTGCAAACATGGTTAAGAAAGATGGAAGATGAAAAATATTTCTGTGCAATTTTCTGAATAAGTATTTTTCACTGCAATTGTAAACTGGTTCAAAACACTACAGTTGGAAATTTGCTTCTCTTTGGATAGAACAGTAGGTGTGTCCAGAACTACAGAGACAACTGATAAACCACTACAGTGTGAAAATAAAGCATATTCCCATAAGTCAAAAGTCAAAAAACCAAGAGCAAATACAGCAGAGACTAAATTGATCTCCTTCAAATTTATTATAGCAAACAAGAGATGCAAGAAGTGCCAAGAAAACAAGGGTATTGTCATGCTTGCCATATCACCAACCATTTTTCATGAATTGTACAGAAATGCAAACCAAAATTCATCCGTAAAGATAGAGATGGAGGACAAAGTTTTGATGATACAGAAACAAATATCTTTTGTTGGCTTACTTAATAAATTTACCAGATTGAAAAGCAGATTAGTGTTTGGCATAAACTACAGGAACAGAAAGAGAATGTCAAAGAGATGCTGCAGCAGAGTTCAAAGTAGTTATAGCATCAAAAACTGTGCCCAAAGGAATGAAATTGTCTACAAATGAAAGCAGCTGTCCCAAGGAGAAACTGTTTTAAACTGTGAAGACACTGGCCCAAGTGGAAGCAAGCACCAGCGCTAAGCTTAACAAGCTTTTTCAAGTGATCCTATGCTTCATGACATACAGAAGACACTTATGCTCTTCTCAAAACTCTCCAACCACACACCCATAGTACAGTGATTAGTGGCTCACCAACAAGTAAAAAATTCCCCAATATTTCATATGGGGTAGGAACTCCCCATAAGTACATAAAAACTTCAAAATATACATAAATCACGTAGAGTTTTGTTGTTCATGATTACTGCATGTAGAGAAAAATGAACTTATAGGAAAGGGGTCAAATTCAAGATGCAATAAAAGAAGCTGCAATTACATACCAAAGCAAACATGGTCACCTTGTTGCTACACTTTGTGTTCTCCAGCAAGATACATTTACATAGACAAAAAATAACTAAGAGCACTGTTACTGGTTCAGAGAAACCAGTTGTATTTAACACTTCATACCAATTTCTATTCTAGATTCTAATATGTATTTCCTAGCTGATAGGTAAGGAGTCGAGGGTTGGGTCTCATCCTCCTAAGTATCTGCAAACATAATCATGCAGCCTTACTCCACCGGTCTGAGGGCCAGCCTAAAAAGGGCTGGGGAGCTTTAATAGTGGTAGGTCTCTGTTCCAACCAATAATTGGCACAAGAGCTTGGTCTCATTCTAATGCCTTTTTTAACCTCACCTCCAGGATCAAGACAGCCAAGTGTAGGCAGCGCTTCTGGGAAGAAGGAACTCTCTCATACTGATGTGCATAATTTTACAAGTCACATCAAGTCTCCAGCCAAGAAGTAGCAAGAAAAGCAGAGAAGACAAACAACAAACACACTGTGCCCCATCCTACCCACAGTCTGCTGGCCACAAGCCTTCACATTCCCAATTTTTAAACAAAATGGCAACCTGTGAGGCTTAGGAAAGGCCCTGGGTCAGGTATGAGGACCAAATGAACATGAGTTTAAACTCCAATACTGCAGTTTTGAGCCAGGTGCACTTGAACAGAATGCCTGGGAATAAGAGCAGGATTCTTCCCACTCGCTCTTGAGATAGGGCGGGGTCCAGGACGTGCATCACAGCACCACTGGAGCACACACAGGCCCCTTGTGCTCTGTTAAAAATACCAACTATTGCTTCAGTATCCTCACTCCAGTCTTCCACAGCCTCACAACCAGACTTGGGATTCTGCCACCTTCCAACCAGACTGACACTGCAGGGGTTCTGATTAATGATAAATAGACAGATTTGGAGTACAGCTATAAACATACTTTCAAACAAATCTATTGGTATTAGAGCAAAAATCTATTTTGACCTCCTCCTGAAGCATAATAACTTTATCCAAATGTCCTCCCCAGTGGCCTGGGGAATCAAGAACACTGTCTTGCAAATCTTTGCTGTTTTGAAGGGTATGGTTCGAACAGCCACTGCATATTGCTAAATGGTTTTCAGCAGTTTCTAGCATTTGAACAGACCATTTAGTATAACTCAGGGAGGACTCAAGAGAGGCTAAGATTAAGAAAAATTAAACTTTTTTTTGGACTCTCTAAGTACATAATACATAAGTTTAGTATGTGGTAAATAAAGTGCTCTACTTATAAGGGTTTACACCCTACACCTTGTAAAAGTACATTTTCATGTTCAGTTAATTCCTTAAGTCTAAGCATACTAATTTCACAACACTGCCTAATCTATTCCCTTAATTAAATGATTTTGGGTTTGTTATTTTGGGGGAAGGGGGAGGGGGGCTTGCTAATTATGAATCTGCTTGCTATTGTCCTAACCCAAAGACTCCTAAAAGTGTTAATCAGAAATAGCATAAGATCTTGCAAAAATTGCACACATGATGGCTATAAAAGCTATCTATTTAATGCTGCCACCGTACCAACACATTGTAAAAGTTTAGACATTTCAGTGAGTGGTTTCTCTCTCTCAAGGGATTCAGTACTTGACATACCAAATAAACCATCTCCGTTCCCCACAAATGCTAAATAATTGCATCTCAATTCTTGTGTCGCTCTACATTTATGCAAAAATTATTGTGGATGTTTATTTAGGTATGTTACACCTGCACCAGTGTTATAGGCTGAGACTTGAGGAAAATGAGCTTCCTGACCCTTCAAGTGCATGGCAGCACTCTAACAAAAAATGGCTTTGGCTTATATTAAAGCTGTTTTAGAGAAGATAATTTCTGTTCTTTTACAGAGACGCCTAACCACATTGCTTTTCATCCAGTTGTGCACTTTTGACATATGATCTTTATTTAAAGAATAGATTCCACCATACACCCAGGGGGGTTGGGGTTTTTTTCCCGAGGAGCTAAAAGATTAGCATTGGTTAGCATCTTTGATTACAGAAAAAACACAAGATTTTTTTGCCAATGGAAGTTTGAGTGTCCATATTTTTCCCCCTGTAGTTTAGATTGAAAACCTTGAATACAGCTTTAGAACATTATTTCTTTAGCATATGAGATTCCCCTCCATCTTTGGCTTTGATACAACATCCAGACAGAGCCACAATACAGGATGTCACAGTCTGGTCACCAACAACTCAGTGCACAAGCATTGCATGTTTTTATGTAATTTCTTAGTCCAGAAAACCACTCTGCAATACAGAAATAATTCAGAATCAAGGTGGTTTTGAATACAGAATTTCCCCTTAAGACAGAGGATAAAGGACATTCAGAAAAAAACCCAAAAATCTTTAGATTAATAAATGGTCTTCTAATCATCAGTTCTGGAGAAGAAATAGGTTAAATACAATGTGGTTCTCCTCTACTACTTTAGGCCACTGCTCTAGTATACTATGTACCAACAGTTGGCCCATCATTTTGATGGGGCAAAAAAAGGAACTTCCAGAGAAGGAAGATAAGTTATGCCTTGAACTTCACAAATTTGTTTTGATTGATTTCTTCCTTGCTCTGTGTGCTCTTTAAAATCAACTCTGCCAGTTAGGATTGCGGCTTTATTTCATACTGTGTACTTTAAAAGACTTTTGGGGCTATGTAAAGGTAGCAACAATTAGTAAAGTGTTTCTGTGAATAATATTAAAAAATACATTATCTCAGGAAGGTCAAGATAGCCTTTTTTCCCTTTTTTCTCGTGGGGGTCAGACCCCTCAGAGAGAGAGAGAGGGAGACAGAGACAGAAATCAAGCAAAAGATAGCCATCACGCATGGATCCAGCAGCATCCCATTGGTCCTTCTTCATACTGGGCTTCTCAGTGGTGTGGTTTCCGAGGTCATGCAAAACTTTTCACTGTTTATTCATTTTAGCAAACAGAGGAATTAATGCTCATTGAATACACAGTTCTCTTATTCTGTTGGTTAAATGAGTCCCTCTCTTCTAATGCTAATTAATCCCATGCTCAGTCTTCTGAGTTGCTGGATTCTTGGGTCTGTGGGCCATGAGTTAGTGCTTGAAATCTCCCTGTCAAAATTACCTTTTGCCCAGTCCAAACTGATTTCAGCACAGTTGCTGAGTTGGCTTTTTTCTTTCTGCATTCTTTGTCCGCATTTTTAGTCATACCTTCTTCTCCACCAGCTTTATTAACATCTCTCTAGGCTGGAGATAACATCCAGACAAAAATACCACCTTAATCTTATCTCAAGTTCCTGTCACAGAGGCTTAACTTACAGTCCAAGTTCCAGGTATCCAGAGGCATATTCAGGGGTGTGGTTGTTGGTGGTCACAGACACCATTCATCCTAAAACGTGAGGTGATCTTTGTTTGACCGGTGATATATGTACAAGCAGTCACTTCCTCACACAGTTTGCCACAGTGGGGATTTCTGTCTGGATGTGTTACTCAGGATGTGCTACCCAGGTCTCACCTCCACCAGGCCAGGAGTTAACACCATCCTGTAACTCCATTCTATGCTTATCTCACGGCAAAGTCCTTCTGCGGCCTTAACAGTGTTTGAGATGGCTAACTGTGCTCTTTAAGTCCTTATGAAAAATTTTAATCATGGATAACTTTCAAAAAAATTTGGTTTTGTGGTCTCACTGTGCTTTCAAGCAGCTCCATTTGCTATGATTTGTATATAATCCAAGCCTAAAGCCTTATTTAAAATCCCAGTTCCTTAAGAATTCTTTAAGAGGCCAGAATGCACATGAAAAAATATATTGCCCTGTACAGGCACATTGCAAAAATCTCCATAACAATTCCTAAGGTATCCCATTGGCACTCCTGTCCATTTTGAAATACTTCCAAACACAATAGTACTTGGAAGAGCCTTTTACAGGGTGCCAAAATACATTATTTCCAATTATAAAGTTCAAAGGCGTTTGTCACTGTAAAAGTAACAGAATATGATTTACTGCTTTAAAGTGTTAGTTTTTATGTGTTCATTAGAACAACCATTTGGTGGTTTTCTGTTGAGTATTCATAAAATCCTGCCTGCCAGATAATTATATTGCATTAATATGGTTTGAATAAATGAAAGCAGTAATTATGGTTTTATTCTTTGTTTTGCAATTTACAGTTTGCTTTGCTTCAATGCTACAAAACTATTGCATCTGAAACAATATCACAGGGTAATTTGTTTTAGGACTCTTCAGAACATACACAGAGAGAGAACTCCACCCACAGTAATTGAATGGGTAGCATAAAGCATATGTACATTTTCTTTATATTAGGCTTTGATCATGAGGAACTGCTTAAACTGGCAGGAAAAAAAGTATCAATTTTTGTGAAGTCCAAGACTTTAAAATAAGAAAGGATATTCTATACATACTTGCCCCCTTTCTCTCACCGTGCACACACTATACCAGGCCATCAATTCTGAACTCCCCAAGGAAACCCATGAGAATTACTGCAGAAGAAATAGATAGTTCAAAATAACCAACTGTCAGGAGATCTTGATTCTTTATCACGCCACTTACAGCAGGTGTTATAAGGGAAATTAATATTTATTCTTTTTTCAGAAATCAACCTTCTGCTGCATGATCACTGCAATTCATGGTGGCCTCCAGGAAGAGTCAGGCAGACTGTAGCGCAGAGCAGTGCAAATTCTCTTCCTTATATCTAAAGCTGGAGTACACTTCTCAGTGTGTGGCTTCAAGAAAGTAATGATCAACCCAGATAGCTGTAAATAGGGGATATAAGAGATCAGAGATCAAAGAATGTCAGATAGAAGCCCCCTTCTGAAATCTTGAAGAATCCTACCTCCTATGGGCCTGCATATTACCCTCACACAGTACTAACTAGCAACGTTTCGAGATCACTTCTCTACCACTAAGCAGGTATTCCCAGAGACCCTCAAATGCAGTAATCCTGTTTGGGTACCAGACAAAGCATTCCTCTTGCACACAGCAAGCCCATGGCTCTTCAGAGAAACTCCTTATGGTGACCTTTATGGTCCTCTCATTGGGTGTGCAAGGGAAGTGCAGGAACAACTGGATAAAAGTCTTTGGCACGGGCGCAAGGTACAGCCAGCTCATCAAGAACACATCCAGCCATCCTAAACATGTTGTGCTTTCACCAGAATTTATATTTGAGCTAGACAGACCCCCCCTCAGGAGCCAGGTCAAGGAACTCTGGCAAGTGCAGGGAATAAGAGCAAAAAGGAAGCAAATGGATGTGATGAAAAATATTACCTTCTTCTCAGAATTTTTTCCATATTTCACACCAACAATACTAATAGTTGCATTGAGGCCCCTAGAACAATATTTTGCAGGTTTCTCTACAAATCTTACACAAATTGTGGTTACCTGGCTTAGAGGTGAAGGCAGTTTTTAGGAAGAAAGCGCCGTTCAATAGGCATCACAACCTTGCACCGTAAAGCCGTTTCAGCCAGACATTTTCACAAACCTCCATCCAAGGGACAGATTTGAGAATAAAAATCTTATTATCAACCCCGAAGTATTAAGATCTTAATATCAACCCAGGAGAAGCTGATTTTCTACCAGACGTATACAAAGACTGTAGCTGTAAAAATCAAGATTTGTAATTAGCTATTACAAACCATAACTAGGAGACATGAATATTTCCAAAGAATTTGCATTAAAAAGCAACAATAAGCACTGCAGCTCACAGAAGAGCTCACTAGCGGTCACAGAAACAATGGATTAAAAATAAAAACCCCAGACAAACAAAAACACACACCGAAAAAAACCCCTCCAAACCAACCAAACAAACCAAAGAAACCAACCCAAAATTAAATATTTCTGTTCATTTTGTCATGATCTTGATCATAATAAAGTATGGTTTAGCTGAAAAACATAGGTGTTAAGACCCACAGCTTTTCCACATTTTGTAGTTGTGCATAATATCAGAGAGGAGGCATTATAAGAGCACAGACGTGGGGCAAGCAAGGTTGCAAAATTTAAAGCTTTTCAACAGATTTTTCTCCAGTTATGATGTCAGTAAAGTATGTAAAATGATTTTAAAGAAGGTAAGTGGGCCAGAGAAGAATAGTAGATATAAGGGCAGCAGTATCTCACAGAATCCTTTCCAGAATTATTATAAACACAAAGAATGTTTCTCTTAAAAAACTAAATCACTCTGTACACTTGACTCTAAGCTTTGTATTAACAGGCATTTTTCTTTCTTCTTATAGAAGAAAGATACTCCTTCAGTCTTGACCAGGCCATGGAAATAAACACATGAAGTTGAAGAATATAAAAAAAACTTTTATTTTTTATTAGTATATTTAAAATAGTTAAGAGCATATAATGCTCCACATCTTAAATGTCTTAATATAAGATTTTTTCAAGAAAAATCATGACAACTTGTTTGAAATAGGTGGACTTGTAGCCTCCAATTTAGACATCACACCCGATATTAATGTTTTTCTCTTGGTAATATATTTTAGAAAAAGATACAGAAAACCTTTCCACACAAACACCTATAAATAGAAGAACTTTCCTTTTGCTCCAGATCTCTCAATTAAAAAAAAAAAAATTCCTTTTGACACACCATAAAATTTATTAGTTGCAAGCCATACATATTTTCACAATGTATGTCATACAGAACTCTCTAGACCTCGCCATGCACAATGTCACAGCCACGAGTAGAGTGTAGTGAAACACCCAAGTCTCCCAAGGATTTGATGTATATGGGATGGTTTGTTTACTAGTGGTGGTGGACTGAAGGAGTTTCATTTCATCCACAAAGGCACTGTTTAGTTATGTTCTGAACTGAGACAGTTTTTCATGTATCTTCACTAACATTACTGTCAGCTGTTCTCTTTTGTAATCTTCAAATTATGTGGGAACAGAGTTCCCGCTCATGTTTGAAAATAAGGAAAAAAAAAAAAGAAAAAGAAAGCAGAAAGAAGAGGAAAATAAAAACCAATCCCAAACCTATTTGACTTAATCTCCTATGCTAATTTCCCAGACTCACTGTACCAGCATCAGTGAGAAGATGACCAGAATGGCTTAGTCCTTTCTAACACTATGTAGATGGACAAGGATGTTCCCAG
>VYXC01004309.1:20651-38151 GCA_013397175.1 Platysteira castanea | reverse complement strand
GAGGAACACCAGCACAACCTCCACACTTCTAGAGCATTTCTCAACTCTGCAGGCTATACAATTGCACTTAAAATAGCTGCAGTATGGCAGTTAAGAAATGTAAAAACAACAGCAAAAAAGCTGTTGCACCAAGCTAACCTGCACCAAAAGAAAAAAAAAAGCAAACACAACAAACCAGACCAATGTAAACTCTGGCCTGTTCATTAGCAATTAGAAAACATAACTGATGCAGCAAGCCACAGATAATGTATCACAGGATTTTAAATAACTGTCCTATATGCCCTCCCTCTGTTCACCAGCTTCAAAGAAGGCCACATTTGATAAACATTCAGCAACAACCCATTACAGAAAAACAAATTCATCCACATATCTTGCTGCAAAAAGACCTTCCCCCCTCTCTGCATTTGTAAGTGACAGTCATGAAGTAAAACAGTCACAAAACATCTCTATACTGTGCCCTGCTGATGACAACTTTCTGGTCCTAGAAGGTCACTACTGGTCAGGGCAGTCCCAGGATGCAATCTCAGCCTCCTGTAAGAAATCATCTTTTCCAAGACAGCTGTAGTGCAACGTAGATCATCCTCCCTTTCCTGATGTTGTGAACACCACACAGTGCTTTTACAGCATAGAAGACATCAAAGAACAGGCACAATTCTTGAATTGCAGACCTTCTTTTTCCATGGTAAAAAACTGAGACAAGTCAAGTCATTCCTCTCTTCACAAAGACTTCATCAGACTCAACACCAGTTGAGGCTCTTCAAAGGCCAGCCCTCATTTTCAAACAGCCCTTGCACCGACTGATGAATATCATCTCTGTTAGCTTTCCTTGGATTTCACCTGTGGCTTTCAAGGCTTTCATTGATTGCCTTCACCTTGTAGAGGGCTTGCTGTACACTGGATAAACTTTAGTGGTACTCTTGAAAGACATCTCTGAGAAAGTCAGTATCTCTGAATACCCCTTGTGAGGACTTTCTGTGAAAGGCCTTATGAACCTGTAAATCTGCTGCCACTAGAAAACCATGCACTGAGGAGCATCAGACAATAAATTAAATTAAATCTATTTAAATTAAATAAATTAAATTAAATCTAATAAATTAAATCTATTCTTCTTGCATAAATGTCAAAATATACATGGCGTTAGTTTAGAACACAGGTAAAATAAATTTTCCACATGTAAAATTCTATGATTGTATTTACAAGTTGACAGAACATGGACTTAACAGCTTTGTACTCCTATTTCATTTTTGCCAGCAGGAGGATTGATGGCTTTCAAGCAATAAATCATAAAAGTTTCCTATTTCTAAACATTTTCAGATAAGGAAGTTCAAAATCAGATCAATTTAGGTTTCAGTACTCCAGTTCCAATCTTTCTAAGCAGCGACAAAACACACTGTCCTTGTCAAATCATTTCAATGTGAACCAACTGAAAATTTATTATCTTGAAAAGATCACCTGTGACTATTCCCAGCATTCCTTAAAGACTACACTGAGATGATGTCCACACCAGCTGCAATTTTATTTAGAGAAAGGGAGGCAGGAAGGAGAAACAGATGCATGCATGGTTACTTTTTTATAAGTTGGTCTGTCACAAATGTTAGTTAGTCTTATATTTAAACAGCAAAATTATACCTGCAAAAATTACATTAAGTTAGATTTGTGTACTTTATGTGCTATGTCTTAACATCCTTATTACTCCTTTCTTTCCATGATGCTTTATAAAAGCACAGTTCCCTCAACATAAATATTGACTATTCTGCTGCTGTGTGACTCCCTCCTGCTGGGAGAGCAGATTGTTCAGCACTTGGGGGAAGGGGATGGAGGGGGACAGGCAGTGAGAGACACAAGGGACTTCCTGTCAGGGAAGGAGGTGACTGTGGCTGAGATGAACAGGAGGCTCCAGGCAGCATGAAACAGCCTGGCCACCTGATCAACAACTGCTGTGGGGCTCTTTCCTCTCCCCAGTGGCTGGCTAAGTGGTCTGATTCTCTCCCAAGAGTCTCCAGCAAAGAGAGGTATGGAGAAGAGGAAGGAAAGTAAGGAACCGATAGGTATGGAATGTGTGGGAAGTACCTTAGTACATTTATGCTGATTTTTTAACTGAAATCTGCTGTTTATGGTTTTATCATGCTCATGTGATGGCAAAAATTAAAACTCTACACACAAATTAGAAGATTAAATTTGTAAAAATCGCACAACTGACATTATGATAAAAGTCCTGCTACCCCATCAGTGGTGGAAGAAGAAGGGGGTGTGTGTGGAAACGTCAGTTCTGCCTCCTAGCTGAACTGTACTAATTGACATTAGTGTCAAGGACACTCCAAACCAGGAGGATTGGGCCCATCCTGCAGCTGTGCTCAATTAACATTTTAATGCAAAGCTGAGGAGATGCAGATAGGTAACAGGTGTGGCTCACCCTAATTAAATAGCTCTTCTCAAATTTATTATTTATTTACTGTTATACAAAATGCCATAGTACATATTTTTCCAAAGCTATCATTTGGGGGAGAGGCCTAGATGAGAAATTGCCAACAAACATATCAAGTCTTACAAGAAAGCAAAAGCCCAGCAAAAGTGTTCCTAATGACATTTCATTTAATCAAGTTGTTTACAAAGAACAGCCCAGGAAGTTGACAGCTGTATAGTTCCAGAATATTGCACATCTCTTTCCCATAACATGGCACAGTACACAAAGATAAATGAGCTGCACTAAGCAAAACTACCACTATCATTAGAATAGCCATAAACTAATGCTAAAAGGGATACACTGCTGGCTTTCATTCACTGGAAAAAATCCATGATGCTGGCAAAATGGAGTTTGTTTCTTTTTTTTTTTTAATTAGTTAATGAATGTGAAGTTTTGACTGATGGCAAGAAGTACACATTATTTTCAGCTGGGATGATCCAAGAGACCAGATGGCATTCATCCCAGAATTCATGGAACGGGATTTTCACGATATTCAAATGTAAAACATGACAATTCTTCTAAATTAATAAATAACTTCTCCAAGCAGGTTTTATAATTCAAAATTTTGAGTGAGTTTTAATATTTCTGATAAGGTAGAATTACTTTGATTTTTTTTAACTTTACAAAGAACCGATACAACGAAGAATGGATGTAAAAATAGCAATTTGTTTTGCATTGTTTAAAGACATTCTATTGCTGCTTTTGCTACTCTTTATGTGACAACTATTAGACAAACTATGGAGCCATCACACAGTAGGTGAATCAGAGTTTGGTAGACCAATATGAAAATGTAGCTCCATACTAATAGTGAGAATTCCTTTAACAAGAACCCCAGGATGTTAGGATCCCTCAAGGACTGGGCAGATCTCCCAGTAAGAGTTAGCACTGGACAACATAAATTTTTTTGTGAATCTAAGAAGTCTGTAAGAAATCAAGAGAGACTGTGCAGATGTAATCTCACAGAGATTTTTGTCTACATACAATTTCTGTCCTACGGGTAGCTATATCGAGCTAAACAGACTTCAGATGAAACAGTATTCACCCCTAACATGAACCCAATTAATTTTATTCTGTAGGTTTGAAGAAAGTTCAGGTTTTGTACCTTTTGAAAAATCCTCCATGTTGTGCATCCGTCATGAATCATTAAAATTATAATTTCATTATATCAATTTCTCTTCCCTTTAGTTCCAGTTAGTTTCAACAACTTAGTTTTTAACTTCATAAGAAGAAGAGCTTGGTGGACAAAAAGAAGCTGAAAAATTGCTTTATTAAATATGCATTACACGTAATTATTTATTTCCTGTTTAACTGATCTGGTGAGGAACTCTCTTCCTCAAAGTCAGATCCCTTTACAGAAAAGTACCTGTTTCAAAAAACTTCAATTTGAGAGGTTTCCTGTATTAAAAATGGAACTACTGGTCAAAAGGAAACACAAATTATTGGTTCATTATTGGTCAAAAAGAGACAACTATTCCTTATATTCTGTTAATTAAAGCAAGGAAGACATTCAGATTTCATTGACTCACATCCTACATGAATATGTTAATGTTGCCTTTTGACTCCACATTCACATTTCAATGTTTCTGGCAAAATAATTCTCTTTACCTCTACCTGGTTTAACACCTAAAGGGAATAGGAAATGTGCTTCCCAAAATAGAAAAAGTTCACATTCAATTTCCCACAATTTTGTAACTCTTACTACTTGGAGGAGGAGAGCAGAGGGACTTCAGTGGTGGGTTCATCATGAGATGACAAGTAAAATCCTCTAAGCTGGTTAACACAACACAAAAATTGTCCTAGGTTTGGTATATGAAGATTCATCAGGTTCATGTCACTCAAAATCTTACTCTCTAATTTTTCCCTCCTTTCTTTTCAGAAAAAAAACCAAACCCCAAAAGACCTGCAAGTTGTTTCTGTTGCATCTGATTTCAAAGTGTTACTACTATGTTGAAAGAAACTGAAGAGGGATTTTTAAAAAGAGGTGGACATCTCCTTCAGAAAAAAAATTCAACTAATTTGAAATTTTGTATTTTTTTTACTTAAAGTGGATTTAATATTTTAAAAGAAAGCAAACTGAACATCAGTCTTATCACTGATTTTGCTGAATCCTTATTACCATGAAAGGAATAATTCAGATGTACAGAGAAACTATCAAAATACAGACAAACACTGTTAATTCTCATTAACCTTAAACTTGAGCAAATATTCTTTTCATGACTGTCTAATAGACAACAATCAAATTCAGCTGGTATTGGCTTCTACACCTTGAGATCCAAGAATGAGAATCTTGGATCTGTCTGCTGAAAATTTGTTTACCAAACACCTCTTTTTGATATGCACTGTAAAAGTATTAATAAAACACTAACACCAAAACTAAAATCAAACCAAAAATACACGGAAAATGAGTAAAAATCTCAAAACTCAACACAGCAAGGTTCAGATGAAAGTATTATATAAAAAGATGACAGAAAACGTTCATTGAATTACTATGGTACCTTTGTATAACGTATAGAAAACCCAATACCTCAGAAGAGTAAAAAGCTATGTTTATCATTCTTTTTAGCAAAATCTTAAGCTTCTCTTGGAATCATTAGATGAATTTTCCTACTGAACCTCTTTTGTAAGTTTGTGTGCATTTACAGAAAAACATCATTTCAAAGTCGAGAAAAAGAAGTAAGTCACATCATACTGTGCTTATAACAGTGACTACTGAGTATAAATAACTTCCTCTTAACACTGGAGCTGACCCCAAAACAGGTCACTTCTTCACCACTGGAGACAAAAGCAGCTGCATAAAAGGCAAACACAGGTATCCTGCAATGATAGTTTCAGAATATGTTTCACCTGGGTATGTTAATTACCTATCAATATCAACAGCCTGTTAGACCCTAAAGCATAGAATTATTAGGATATTATACATATATAATATATATATCAAGTTTAAAAAATATTGGTACCAGAGGAGGTGTATTTCTCAAACACACTGTGACACTTTTAGAACCAGAACACAATCTCCTCTTTTCCCAAAGAGCATTGAAGTAGCCCAGGCCTCTCTACTCATTTGACTTGCTCTGAAATCTGCTCCAGTGTAATCTGTATTCATCATACTTCCTTGAACTCAAAGAAGTGGTTCTTATACTAAGAACTGTAATTCAACTCTTTGCAGGCTTCACCTTGCCTTGTAACAAACAACTACCCATGGTCTTTCACATAACTGTACTCGTTCCCTTTGGGATTTCAGCACAGCACGACTTGGCACTTTGACCAATGCACATGTTGGAGAATGAAACCACAGAAAACATTGGCATTCCTTCAGCCACTTCAGACCTTGTTCAGACACTTTTCTTCAATGTTGATAAGGCAATAAGTTGTCAGGGTACATACAGAGACTTTTAGGTACTGTGCTGGCTGTGGAGCCAAACATGCAGCATTCTCACTCCATCCCCACTGTATCAATGAATAAATAAGACCTTGAGCCAATGTTCCACTGGCAGCTCAATTTACTGTCTCTTCAAGACAGAAATTAGGCTACTATTAACTTAAAGACAACAATACACATTTGCAACAATTAAGCCCCTTGTCTTTATAATGGGATCAACCCCCTTTTAGATTGTAACCACAGAAATATGATAACTATTATGGCAAACTGGTGAACTTTAGAAAATATTTGTCACTACTGTTACCACTGCACTTTTGCTAGTATTGAAGTTACCACTTCACCTGTTACTATTACCACTCGCACCTCTCTAAGATGATGCACAATATCTCAATTATTACTTGGCTTGCTGTATCCTGCCATTATCTTCACAAAGTGCATGTCCATCATAGCCTCTCAGATTTTATTGATTTCAGCCTTGATCTTGAATGAAGGCAGAACATTTGCCTGTCATGAGGAGTCTTGGTAATCGAAATGGTATTCAAAAGAGATGCAAGAGTCTCTGATACATAATTTTCAGAGTAGTGTGTTGACAACTCCATCTTCCCTGAAGATCAAAATAGCATAGTACTTTATTAAGCAAATTACACCTAAATGAATAGTCTGGTTTGAATATCAAGTGCCTGTTACATCCACCATCACTCTAGGTCATCTCTAATGGAGAAGCAGTTCATAAATCAATTGGTGCTTGGCATAGAGAACCCTGCCACTTTGCTTATATGACATTCAAAATAAAGATCTTAGGTAAATTGAAAAAATCCTTGGAAAAATGGTGTGTGGGCTAGGGGGGAAAAAATAGAGAAACAGAATAAATTTTCATTTAATGTTTCTCCCCCCAAAAAATCCTCCATACACAAACACCTCTTACCAATAAGAAGCGAAATATTTCAGAGAAATTCCATCAGAGTATGTGCTGGAAAAATAAAATACACTGTTTATTAAATGTTCAGAGTCCTGTACAAAAATAGTATAAATAATAGTCCTTGTAAAGGAAAATTTCTCTGCACAATAAAAGCATTTTGTCCTAAAGTACATTTGTTTATGTTACAAAGTGTCTCCCCTCCAAGTCTTCTGTACGCTGCTGCCCCTTCAGCACAGTCACAGCCTAGTAGAAGATTAATATTTCAGAACTTGTCATGGGCAGTTTCACTTGACTCTGTCACTGCCTATGTCTGACAAGCTATTTATCATGCTGCTAAGTGTCAGCATTAAATTATCCCTGCTGTTATGACAGCAACATTATTCATCAGGATTACACCCCCAGTACAAGGCTGCTTACAGCTGTTTCCTTCTTCTGAGCTTTATCGATCTCTGCTCTTTCTATTATAAAAGAAAGGGTCTATGCACATGACCATTCACATCTTGCATGTCTGATGAATTTTATTTCTGTGCCAACATCAAACAAAAAGGCTTCCCAGAAAGGGGCTTCCACAGTTATAAAATGTCACTGGCAGAAGAGAATCGTATTCCCTTCAACTGGAGGCACATTCTCTTTGAGGGGACAGAGAAAGACTGTAAACATTATTGATCATAATGCATAGGCACCCAAGGTTGAAGCATGTTGCTTGACAAATCAATCTGCATTTGTTTTAACGAAGTCACCCTTCCTTAACTACTGCAATGAAATGACAATGAAATCAAGAATTATTTATTGAGATGTGTAGTGCTATTCACAAGCAGCTCAGCTGTGCCCTGTCTCCAGTCCAAACTCTGAGCCCTGCAATTGCCTTCTTCTGGGCTGTCAGTCTGGAGCAGAATGATGCAGTGAGTAAAGATATGGGCATCCTGAATTCTTCAAAAATTCTTCTGCAACTTAAATTTTACATTCCACACAACACCCCCCAAGAACAAAAATCATTAAGAGATTTGGTTCAAGCTATGTTGTTATGGCATGAAGCTGTGTCAGGTAAGGTTTAGGTTGGATCTTAAGAAAAGGTTTTCCAGAGGTTAAGAAAGGTTATCCAGAGGGCACTGGAACAGGTTCCTTGGAAAGGTGGTGACAGCATCAAGCCTGCCAGGGCTCAAGAAGCCTTTGGCCAATGTACTCAGGCATGTGATGTGTGTCCTGGGGACGTGCTATGCAGGTCCTGGAGTTGGACTTCAATATTCCTTGTGGGTCCCTTCCAACCCAGAATATTCTATAATTATATAACTCTATGTTGGTTTTTATTCCTAGGACTTCTAAGTTTTTAGAATAGTTGCTCTGAGATTACTTGTTTGGCAATTTTACCTCCCATTTTACCTTTGGTTGTTCCTGCTGGATTTCAAAATCAAATACCAGCATTGTTACAAATATGCTTTAAAAAGAGAGATTTCAGTACATTTAACAAAACACCCTGCTATCTCTGCACCAGTTTTGCCTGGTAATTTAGACTTTGATTTTCCAAATGACCATTAGCTAAACCTCTCACTGAGCGCTGTTTCCAACTATTAATGCATAGAAGGATAAAAGGGACTACTGAAAATCAAGTTCTTAAAATTCATTCTGAAGTGTTTTAGGAAATAAGAAGAATGTCACCACAAGGAATGGTATTCTTCTGCTTCATATTCCTGTTTCATCCCATCTCATGAATGCTATTTGCTTTCAAATCAAATATAATGTTTGGTGTTTTCCTTAGATATCAAGATATGTCATTGGGGAGGACTTTCAGCTTTTATTAAGGAGGTATTTTACATTTGCTTATCTGCAAGGAATACAGTTAAAAGGTAACTTCAAGGATGCAAAACTAGTGGAAAACAAACCTTTCCGCAATTCCACCTTATTTCAGTGAATCACAGTTTCAGGGGAATGGCACCATTTTTGAGGGGCTGGGGCACACTGGCTCAATTTTCTGCTTTGCAAGAAGACTGCAAGCCCAGCAGTGATGTGGCAGCATGGGCCTTCCCACAGGAAACCAGAGCCATGCATGTCCCCATGTTCATAGTGCTGCAGCCCAGCATTTACAAGGTCATGGAATCAGTCATCACTTTGTCCCTTCTTGTTACCCATCTGCACTAAAAGTGGGGGGAGCACAGCTCAGCCCATTGTCACCACTTTCTTTCACTCACTAGCTTGCCTCCCCAGGGCTTGCACAGGTTCATATGTGAGAGATCTATGATTCGTGCTCTATGCCTTCAGAGTAAAAGAGAGCAAAATAGGCAGATGTACAGCGTAAGATTTTTCAGTCTGCTTTTCTCTTTTCATGATTTTTATGTCCAAATTCATCAAGGTAATGATCTTAGTGGGTCTTGCTCTGAGCACTTTATTTCAAGGCATGTTAATAGTTCATCTACATAAAAATGTATTTGGGAAGTCACTTTGGCTCTTTCCTCATTTGAAGTACTTTCTCTGATATTTGGCAGTAAACTAAAATTCCAATAATAGTATTTTGTTTAACATAAATAATTCTGTCAAAACATTCTGACTGAAATAGTTTTTATATTATTAATGTTCTTATCTGTAGGAATTAACATTTAAAAGTCTAAAAGGGAAGTATATACTGCAGGTCACCAGTTTCTTTGACATAATACAAAGCTAGGGATTTCCTTAAAACAAAACTGCAGGGATTTAAAGTAGAATAACCTGAAAGTCTCATCTGTACATGGCATGTGTGTTTATACTTTTTGCAAAATTAGTCAAAATTTTATGGGCATTATCACAGTGTCAAGGGACAAGATGATAAAGATTTTGATCTCAAGGGAGCGCTTGCTGTTAAAGAAAAGGATGCCATTTGAACCTAAGTTTCAAAGTCCCAATTCTACTAAGGATGCTCACCTAAATAGTACATCTCATATTCTTCAGCAGTTACAGGACCATGATCTATGCTATTAAAAAAGAGGGATTTGATGTTCTTATAAACAGTAAGCTGCCAATTTTCGATGACTGTACAGAGGTGTAAAGAAAACTGCAGTGATGTGGATAAGACCAACAATAAGAGTTACTGTTGGACATACTGGCACTTTGCCAGATGGGAGTAGAGATTTGAAAGGGATATCTCAATGAACATGAAAAGTTCATTTGCAATTAATAAGAAATTAAAAATTAAAAAAAAGTTATTTGCAATTAAAAGTCAGGGGAAAATTATATTTTAAGTTTAATTCTGAGATTGACCCATACACATAGATTCATTTATTTAATAAAACAAAGCCACAGCTGAATTTTTTTTCCCAACAGCCTGTCCCTTACAATGGATCTGTTTACTTTAGATTTGCTGGTGATTACATTCAGCTGTACTATCTGTTTGAGAGCTTTTAACTTTGAATGCTGTGGTAAGTGTCAATCTTTATATTACTGAAGGACAATTAGGCAAACCATGTAATTGTATTGTCACTTATTAATTTCAAGCTCCAATGTCATAAATTGTATGCCTTAATTAATACTGTATGTCAATCACAATCTGCAACTTTGAAAGGATAAAGAGGTTAACAAGAATACATAATTAAAAGAAAACAGTGAATAATGGCATGGCTGAACAGTTTATAAAATTAGACAAGAAAACTGGTGCTGTGTCAGCATGTAGAAGCCAAGGAAAAAATAGGGTGCTTGACAAAATGCACACAAGAATTAAGAAGTCAGAAAATGAAGGAAAGTTTTAACTCTTCAGCTTTTGTTCCATTAGCAAGGCAATTGTCTGTCAGAAAGTAATTTAAAGACAACTGTAAAATATATAAAGTCACTTATTCCTTCCATAACATACAGCTATACGGGTGAAGAAACAGCATGTGAGTTTGTACAAATTTATAAATGTAAATGTCTCAGTTCAGCAGAACCTACACATTCTGCAGGAGATTTGCCATCACAAAGAGGTGGCAATGCTGCCACAACACACAGACACACCAGAGTTGGCAAAACAAGCCAGATAAGCTTCTTCCTTTTTATATTAGAAAGGAGGCCAGAGCTGAAGGCCAGTGGTCCTAGAGGGCTCTCAAGTGCAAGTACTGTCCTGACAGGTCATCTGCCACAGGGAAGGAATTGCAGTAGCCCTGCTGTCCTGCTTACTGAAAGTAAGGACCAAAAGGAATCCAAGCAAGTAGTAAAATTGATTCAAAATGAAAACATCTCAAATGTGCATATGATGTCGGGCAGGTGGTAGAAGTAAGGAAATGATTCCTATGATGGAGAATAAGGACATAGAGGAATCTGTAGTAGCAAGAAACAATGAATATAAAGCATCAAGCACTTTCAAGCAAAATATTCTCTCAGTCTGTCTACCTACTGTCGGACATTTCCTAAAGAAGAAAAAACCATTTAGTAAGGCATTTTGTTTTTAAGTTAACAGCATGTTAAAATTGTGTCTGTACTACCTGTAAGGATTTCCAGATTCTCTAATGAGTAGAAATTAGATGGACTGAGAACTTATTCAAACAAAATGTCTAATATTTCTATATTTTCCATCACTTATATCCTTCTATTAAAGACCAAATAGGAATAAAATGTGGATGTAGGTCAGTGGCTGATATTTAAGATCTCCTAGAGGAACTTTAGACAGACGCTTGTCTCCACAGGTAAATTAACATTTTACTCTTCAGCTGGGTACACTCTAAGAAACAAGGACACAGGAGCCCAGCCATATGATTTCCCTTTCAAAGCACTCACAGGAAGATTTCTAAATCCCAAAAGCCTTCCCCTACCCCTTCCTACTCAATACAGCACCCGAAAGAAAGCAAAGGATACAGCATACCCAGCAGGGCTTTCCCTGGGACAGTACATGCATGTGAAGGATATTTTTGTCTATTTTCCCATGAAACTGAAGTGTGCACTTCTCATCCCTCTTGAAGAAGAGCAGTTTATCTCTCTCCAAGCTATCTGAGGGACTGACAGCATGGCATGGCATGGCAGGATAGAGTAGATGCTCCTACCCAGCCAAGGAGAAAAGCTAGTGGAGGCATGTTTTGGCATGTCACAGCAAGATTCAATCTCTTCTCTACTTCTAGCTCCTGAAAACCCAGCTGGGGTTCGTTTAAGACCTCAGGGCTGCAGCAAAGCCAAAAGAAAGCAGCTCTGCAGAAAGAGGACAGCTAAGTCTAATAGAGGGTATGCTTACGCTCCCAAGCTGGACATCTATCCACAGCGAGGGTGCAGACTCCCCTGGCCTTCCTCCTTTTTCCAGTGTGAGATCCCCAAGGGGAGGCAGGCACANTCAGGGCTGCAGCAAAGCCAAAAGAAAGCAGCTCTGCAGAAAGAGGACAGCTAAGTCTAATAGAGGGTATGCTTACGCTCCCAAGCTGGACATCTATCCACAGCGAGGGTGCAGACTCCCCTGGCCTTCCTCCTTTTTCCAGTGTGAGATCCCCATGGGGAGGCAGGCACAGGAGCCCAGGGGAACAGTGCTCACTCTCCTCGGCTGTACAAGCAAAAGCAAGCACCCAATGCCATCACTACCGTCGTCCTTCAGTTTTGTGTTCCTTGATTTACTCTAACTTCAACAGAAAGGCAGCAGGAGAGAAGTTTGCAGGCTCTATTGACAGGTTCAGGTAGCAAGAATAATTTTATTCTTACCTGAAATCTTAAAAAAGGTAGTTACAGAGCTACTAAACAAATACTGCAGTTTTAATTTCATTCCCCAGGCAGCTGAGCTGGGACAGCCCTCAAGGTGTACACTGAAGTGTGATGACTGGACTTCAGGCACTGACAGGAGTGGAAGAGGGATGTCAGTACCTCATAATTTTTGACATTAGTTTTCATTTTCCTTTTCCTAGGTAGCACTACTATGTAAACTACTTCAAATACATCAAGCTGTGTTTCAAGGCAGACATTTGTTTCTGTGTACAGCTACATGTTCATATCTTTTTTCTCCTTTCTCTTTCATTTTCTCTAGTTAAATATTTGCTTTCCAGTATAGAAAAATATATAGGATCTAAGGTTTGAGGCTTTTATTCATACACATACCATATATCTAAATTTCTACAACTACTTGTAATATATTTGTGATTATACTTACTCTTGTTTCGAAGTCTATCAGGAAAATAGGATATATTTTACCTACTAGAAGCAGTAATTGGATCTGACTTTAGTGACCTGAATTTTCTAATACTATAAATTTTTTTAAGAATCTTCGTGTTACATTTAAGAACACTTCAGCAACATGTATACCTGGTGTACTTATTTATTATTATTTATTAATCCATAATTTTATGCAATGTATTCTTTCTTGAACAAAACTCACATTGATACCATAAAGTATTTTAATCACTGGCAGAGTGATCTTCACTCAAGATACTTTTCCTCCTTTTGCAGCTACTTTGCATCAGAAGATTGAGGCGTTAACATAACAATAACTAAATTACAGCTCAAGAAACAAATTCCTTTGTAACATCAATCCTGGAGGGTACTGGAAACATCTTCTGAAGCACTGAATACTTCCAGCTTTTATCAACTTCAATGAGAAATGCAGGTGCTCTGCAGCTTGCAGAATTGATCTCTTCCGAGTTATCAGTTCCCAACTGTTATCTAATACATAATCGTATTGTATGAAAAAGAGCTATTTTCAATGTTCATCGTGGTGAGAACCATTAAAAAGATTTACTTGTCAGACTTCACACATCATTAAATCACTCTCTATGAAAAAAAAGTAGAAGATACATAAAATTATCCCGCCAAAATTGTTGTATCTGCTTTCTGCATTAACTATCAAAGTAATGTTCACATTCTTTTCAAGTACCATTATAGCATGATTTTGCATTAGGAAACAATGAAAACTGCAACACTGCTTCTCTAATAACTACACCCCCATCCTCAAAGCTGCTGAACTACAGTTCTGCTCAAGAAATTGAAAGAAGTTTTTGGCAGCCGGGGGATTACATACCTAATCTGCTGCGCCCTGTTAGAAACAGCTATCTGCATCTCCAATTCTTTTGTTCCTAATCAGATGAACCACTTTCTCACATTGGATGCATGTGTAACTGAGTAGGCCTGTAACTTTCCCTTTTTGTTCACAAGAAGGGAGATGTGTACAAGAAATGCACAATACAGGACCCAGGAAAAGTTGAAGGCTGTGTCAGTGCCATGCTGCCACTTCAGCAGCGCAGCAATCCCTCTCCTGATGCTGTTTGGGGTGTGCTCCTCTGCCTGGCCCTGGCCTGCATCCAGACCCAGGGTGTTTGCAGCATACGTGCCAGAGCAGGCAAGAGCAAAGGGTACAGGTAATGCTTCTTTTGAGAGTCCCATCCTAGAGCCTCCCAGCTCTAAAAATCCAGCCTGGAAGCTCTGCAGGTCCTGGTGACAATTCATCACTGGGCTCCCCACAACCACTAAAGATGTAGCTCAGCACAACAACCACTACAGACTGTTTTCTTTTAACTCAGAGATGTCCTGGTCAAGCCTCCCTCTTCCCAGCAGTTCCATACTGGAACTCCAGGAACCAGAGAGAGAAGAGTGACCCCCCGCTTCCAAATTCCCAGCCACAGCATCATCTCAGAAGTTGTTACAGTGATGGGATGCTCCATGCATCAGCTTCAGCTGGCATTCTCCTGAATGGATTTGCTACATGATGGTGACAGCTGAAAAAAAATGTTTTTCAATAATCAGGCCCTACTTCAGAGCTGAAGAGGGCAGCTCTGTGTGCCCCATAGCCCTTATAGGGCACAAGTTTACTTTACAGGCATTGGGAAAACCACCTGACTATCCATCATTTCACTGTTAAAGAACACAATCCCAAAACACCACAACAAAAAGACAAGTTAAAACAACCTCCCCAAAAAAGCAATTTTTAAAATTTTTAATACAAACTCATCATTTTGAAGGTCCAGCTCAGTTATACCATGTTGAAGTTTCAGACTGTACTCAGCATCACAATATCCAAGTGCCTTCTGGCACAGCATTAAGCAACCTAACAGCTGTCATGGCTTTTTTTTCTTCTCATGCTTTGTATCCTTTTTCTACCTCCCTCCTTCCAAGGCAGATATTTAAAATATGGAATGGTTCATTTGGGATATTTTTAAAGGTTAGTGTTATGTGGCTGTGTGTTTGAGTATGTAAGAAAAGCTATGTTATATAGCTTCTCTCTATGTTATAGAGAAAAATAGAAATATATATCTTTACACACATATCCCATACCTACAATCTACCCTCAAAAAATCATGGTGGGGGAGGGCCTTAAAGGATAGATTTGGAGGAAAATGGTGACTCCTTCCATTATGGAAAAATCTTATTAGCTCTGCTTTACTGTGCTTTTTGGAAATGCAGAGAGTGAAGGGACAGAACTCACCCATGTGCACCTGAGAGGATGCAGTATCCTTCCTAAGGGCTGTGCATCAGCATCACATCTGCTAAAGCACTCCAACACTAGCACCATTGTTTAATGCTACCTGCAAATGTCAGGGTGATAGTGCTGCTGTAATTCTTACAGTTGTTCTCTCTGGTTTCAGAACTCCCCACTCAGCCCTTACTCAAGCTGCACTTCCTTTGAAGTAGTAAGAATACAGTGTGGGGGGTGTGTATGAAGGCTAGGAAATTTCAGAATCTGGTGAGCTAATTTATTTGACACTGCCATATTTTTATTTTATTGATATTTCTTTTTCACTTGTCTACCGCTGTTTTGAAAAAGAGCAGCAGTCTACCTCCTTTACAAAAGACAAACACCAGAGATAGCAGCCGTTATCCACAGGCTACGATCCTGCATTCGTTTCGCCAGGGACTGCACACACTTCCCTGAAGAGAATCTCTTCTTCATACTTGATCTGTTGTCTCCCTGTTGAAAATATCACTGACACCGCTGAGGCTAACAAGGTCAAGTGCTTTGAGATGGAAGCCTTTTGTACTGATGAACAGCTGAAGGGTGCGACATATGTTTTAGGGCCTTAGCAGCTGGCTCAGTGAGAGCCTCTTGGGTCTCTTTTAATGATAAATCCAGGCCCTGCTACTTCATCTCAGCATGGAAATAGCAGCATGTTAACATTCATCCAAACTCTTGTGTCTGTCATTAATGCAGCCCTTCTACTGTAGTTACATGGCAGAGCACAGCTGACATCTCACCTGTCCTCCCACCTCACAGAGCAGTAGGGCAGGTTATGCATCAGTGCAGGATTTAAATGCCATTTCACTGAAAACTACTGATTACTCCACATGTTTTATGTCTCTATTTTATTTTTAATTTTCCTGAATGCCAGCGGATCACGGTTGTTTCTTTCACTTGTTATTTTCTGTACTCTAAATAGATATAAATATATCTGTTTGCATGTATAAATACATGTGTTTATATATATATAAAGCTTTAAGACCAATGCTTAAAAATTGTGTCAGTCATACGCACGCTAGAAAAAATCCAAGCATATCTACAATTGTCTCTGCAGGGACAAATCAGCTCAAGGCTGCACAACATCCCAAAGGTCACAACCTCCCATTGAGCCACTCTCAGAGGAATGAAAGAGAGTAACAAATTCAGCAATAAATGCTTTCTTTAGTAAAAAGTTTTGAAGCCACTGGTCAGGAGGGAGGAAATTTTGTAACTTCTCCTCCTTTAGCAGTCTTCAGTCCTCAACTTTATCCTTTAACAAGTACTTTGGGATCCTTGAGAGTGAAAGGTGCTATATAAATGAGAGATGTATTAATAAAATCCCCAACTGCAGTTCAGCTGCAAATGGGAGCTCCTCCAGCTCAAGGCTGGAGTAATTCTGCTAGGCAACCACAGATGGTGTGACAGATGATCTCAGCAGCCCATCCTTCTATGTTTTTTTTTTTAGTTTAAATTAAAACAAAAAAAAAAATTACAAAGCTATCTTGGCATGCTACAGATTTCAAGGGCCTTAAGTTCATCTTCAGTGCTAGGTTTGGTCCCTTTACTGCTATTTCTTGTCAGAAAGTTTTATACCTGAATCCAGCTGGGGAAAGAATGTGTATGCTAGACATTTGCTTCCACCTTGCCACAAACGGCAGGGGAGGGAGAGATGTGAATGCCTGGGATAAATGAATCTTTCTTGTTGAGAACAGCAGCAGACTCGTCATCCAAGAAAGAGTTCAAAACATTGGGATTTCTGGTTCTATACCAGCTAGCTGACTGTCCAGTTATCCCTTAACAGACCTGCTTTGAGCTGCTGGTTCTTTCTAAGCACCATGAGCACTGATGCCTGTGCTAAAGTTAACTATAAACCACCAGAAGATGAGGACAATTGACATAATGCAGAAAGGAAGAAAAAATGAAAAGGGTGTGTGAGCACAGTGTGGAGATAACCTGCTACTAGATCTGTCGAAGAAAAAGTTCTGGATGTTGGAAATTAGCTTGTGGCCCCTCTAAAACCACATTGGTTTTGATGCAGTGGAGTTATATCAAAGCGCAATAGTAGCAGTTGCTCAAATCCCAGTGTTTTTAATAGGCTGTTACTTACAGGTGTTTAAATCTGCTCCAGAACACTTTTTTCCTCAGCATTGTGGCCTAAAATAGGAATCACTGCAAAACCCTAGAAAACTGAGAAAGTTAGGACTTTTGTACATAGTTGCTGGTGGAACATATTGTGATAGAAAACCATTTGTAAAATAAAGCTTTTTAAATTACTGAACAATTTTTGATAAAAATGAGCACTAAAAAGAAGTGGTTTTTAATTTATTAGGGCAGAAGTTTTACCCTCCAACTCAAACTCTTAATGTGATCATATATAGATTTGGTGATAGATTCAAGGAAAAATCC
>VYXC01004309.1:0-15000 GCA_013397175.1 Platysteira castanea | reverse complement strand
TCATCCGACCTGGAGGAAAGAAGGAGGGGAAGGGGATTTCCCCAGCACCACTACTCAAGTGTCTGAAAGGAAGACAGACCTACATGGGAGACCTTTTTTATTTTTGGTCAACTTAGGAGCACCATGCAAGCAAAAGCCTGACTTAATTTTACACTAATGATATGCTCACAGCACTTACTGACCATACCATTCAAATGAAATAGGAAGAGTCTACTGCTGCTAGCTAGATACCAAAACTATCCTGATGTAAAGTAGATAAATGTTAGTAGCATATTAATTCAGAAAATTTTGGCCATCTTGTAGCAGAAACAGAAAACCCTAAGAAAGATTACTTAAAAACTAGCAGTTATTTGCAGACTTATTTTCAAGCACAGAATGCAAAATGACACTCTAAAAATTGTATCTGCATGACTAAAGCTGGCTTGAGAGACAGGAAGAATAGGCTTCATTCAGACACAGCTCTAAATGCTATTTATATTGAGGCTAGAACGATAGCCTTGTTTATTTGAGTCTCTCTAATGTATTTACCAACTATAAGGATTTCTGTGCACTGATTACAGGTCAAAAGGTTATCATGGAGTATTATTTGGCAAGATTGCTCTTTATTATAATGAACGTTGAAGATGTACATCAATAAAGTGGCTATTTTTTAACACTTTCTAGTGCTTTTGAGACAAATACAGTTTTGAAAGCCTAAAATGTGTCGCATTCTTTGAAAAATCTGCTATTAAACACTAACATATTATTTTCTGTCAGCTCTTTGAATTCACATTATTTGCATTAATGCAATAAATTAATTAGCATTACCACTTTATTTGTTTTCACAGCTGCCTAGCTACAATGAATATTATTCTCTTAAATCATTCTGTCATAAAGTGTTAATTATAAATGTCTTTTATAATAATAATGGTTTCTATACTAGTAATAAAACCCTTGCAAAGAGTCATTCCAGTAAATGTAAGATTATTAGACTATTTCCAAACAATGCCAAAGTGGTTAGCAAAATAGTTGTTTCATTAGATTCTGTTGATGATTGATTTCTCGAGGATCCTTTAAGTATTTTAATGAATCTCCATCTGTAGCCAGAACGCTTTGTTAAAAGTCAGGCATCTCTTTGTATTTCAAATCCATATTGCCTGTTTAGAAAATGTGCATGTGCACTAATTCTTGTGATGTGGAGAACCACCCCTTTGTATCATCTAGGGCCAGTCCTGCAAATCTAATCACGCCAACTCTCTTACAGATGTTGGACAGGGTTTTCTTCATTAAGGCTCAAACAACTCATCTTCTGTTACCTCCTTTTTTACTCAAGAAATTTCTCCTGGTTTGTCTTCCACTGTCTCACTGCAGGAAGAAACTGCTGGGTAACTTTAACTCCTTCTACAAGGTCTTGAATCAAAGTGATTTTCAGATGATCAAGGCATCACTTGGTCACCTACACATGCCCATGGATCTGGGTCTGTCTTCCTTCTATGAATCTTCTAGTAATGACAGAAAAATACAGAAGCAGGTAAAAACCAGTTTAAAAATGCAGTTCCCCGTCAAGCAAATGCAACCACTTTCAGCACCAAGTGTCAGACCCAACTTCCAAATGTTTCGAAGTAAATATTAAAAATTATGGAAGGTTCCTGATCACCATTATTCTGATAGTCATGAAAAGAGGATTGAGATTTCTCAATCGAACACTGTTACCATGAGCAAAGTATGCTATCAGGCCTTTTCTGCTTAAAAAATGTTTGTCGTATTGTATTTCTTCTTCAACCTGTTCAAACAAGGAAGCACAGTAGATTTTGTCACAATAAAAAAAATTTCTGATTTCTTTCCTACAATCACGATTGAAAAACAAGTTTTCTAGATATGTTAAGTAAATTACATCCAAGAATTAGCTAATATAATGATCTTTTTCAATTTTAATTAAAAACACAGCAAGAACCAAGCCAAAATGTACTGAAAACATGAATAATTCAAATTCCAAACCTTGTCAGTCTTTAAAGAAAACAACTAGTTGCTAAAATTAAGCAATTACAGCCTCAGCTGCAAGCTTCTTCTCATCCTTCGATCTAGTTCTT
Organism: Platysteira castanea; assembly: GCA_013397175.1. Classification (NCBI taxonomy): domain Eukaryota; kingdom Metazoa; phylum Chordata; class Aves; order Passeriformes; genus Platysteira; species Platysteira castanea. The sequence goes on along the minus strand of VYXC01004309.1, from coordinate 12,931 downwards.
GCATTCCTTATTAGGAAACCTACAACTCTACCAGACACAATGTCAAAAAGGGATGGAGTCTAGATCAGAAAATTCAGCACAGAAATGGTTGAAGACAAGATAGGAAAAAAAAATCAGAACTCTACTGTGTAATGCTCGATCTTTTTTCAAGAATTTGATCATCAAAGAGCAAAAGATTTTGCAAAAGAGTCACTGGAACAAAAATTGGAGAAGGAAGGAAGGAAGGGAGAGAGAAAGAGAGAGAGAGAAAGAGAAAAAGCAAGAAAGAAAAAGAGAAAGAGCAACAGAGCGAGAGAGCAAGAAAGAGCGACAAAGAGAGCAAGAGAGAAGGAAAGAAAGCTGGAATATTTGCTTGAACTCAGTTTGTCAGGTTCAAAACTGAAAACCAATTAAGCAAGGATATTCTTGTAGCTAAATTCAGATACTGGATTAGGACTTTAGTTCAACATCTCCTCCACAACAGATTGCATATGGGAAATTATGATCTGATTTTCTAAACATACCATTGTGCTTAAAGAAGCACCTGCACAGATGTTCTGTGTGACTGCTACTGGAATTTTTGAGATTGTATACATACATTGTTTAGGCACTTCTTCAGATTTTGCCAGTGCTTGTTTGTGCATGATCTTATGCTGAGGGCGCCTGTGTTTGAGCTTGGATGAGGAAAGTGCTTTTTGAACTGAATCCCCTGACTGCCCCCTCACCAGGCATCTGCCTGCATCCTGGAGCACTCCCTGAACACATGAACGAGGCCTCTTTCAGATGAAACTAAGCTTTAAGATGTGCTCAAGGAGGGCACCTCATGCAGTCTAAATGCAAATAGGATTTCAGCCCATGGGACTGTGACCGAAGCAAAAATCCATCAAATGTGTATAGTACAGACATGACATCCTCAGCACAAATCGTTTCACTCCACAGATACTACTCCACACCACTTATTACCATAACTTCATGTCCATTTCCGTAACAGGACTTAAAAGCCTAAGGAAGGATTTTAGTTTAGGATGCCATAGCATACATAGTCGAAAGCCAGAGAGGATCTGAGAGAGAGGTATTCCCTGTCCCTCACTCCTGACAGGTTTTCTTGGTTGCTACTCTCAGAGTATGACTAACATACACCAAGTATGTTAGTATGTTCAGACTACCCAAAATATAGTGGAAGTATTTTCTTTTTTCCAAGCCAGCAGAACTGATGTCTCTTTCTAGTCTAAAGAGTACCCGGAGGTACTCTTTGGTCCAGATGCTTAACACTCACATTCATATTTTGTGTTCTAGACAGTAATCTGTAGCCATCTTTTTCTTTTAATGTATTCTACTGTACAGGCTATGGCTGAAGAATATTGCAAAGAAAGGGTAAGAAAGAAAAAACAGAAAATCTAAGTGGAAAGAGCAGTATTTGATTAGTGACAAAAGAACTTATTTGCTTTCTGGTCTGTTTCTGCATTTTACATAAGACTTTCACTGGATAAGTATTATGCCAAAAACTGTCAGTGATTGCTCACCAATTCTTTCATTCAACAAAGAGGGCCTGTGTGAAACAATGATATCAACATACTTTTCACTCTCCTTTACTGGCCTGTGAATTTATTTAAATTTAGATTATTTAGATTTCTGCAATAGCTGACCACCTAAGAGCACTACAATATAAACCCATAGGAGTCAGGCAACTTTTCTGTGAGATAGAGGCTATTTGAATTCCAGGTGAAGGCATCAAAATCTCTTGTCCCTCAGAGTATGCTGGGTTTCTGTTATGTTTTTCAACCTAACAGAGTCCATAGAGTTCTTTGTGGCTAGCTTTTGGTCTTGAAAGGTTCTGTGCCAGGGCCAGAAAAGACGAGAGACGCCTGCGAGTTCGTGTTCAGGTTGTTTATTTTCTCTTATCTCACAGTGTCTGGAGCTGATGGCCAAAGCGTCCGACAGCTCTCTGATCCATCGCAGGACTGCCCCGAGAAGGGCAGTCCCGTACCCTTTATACCCTTTTCTTGATCCAACCATTGTTCACAACGTATAGTTATTTATCAATTTTCACCAATTAATTTCTACCTATTTTGAACATGCAACTTCTACATCAGAGTTTCTTCTACCAATTATTTTTACTATCGTCACAGCAGAAGATGGAGGAGAGAGAAGAAAGAGGAAGGAGAAGGGGTTCCGCCCCAAATCCTCCATCTTTAACTTCTCAGTCCCCATTATACTAAATTCTACATTTTTGCCCTATGCTAAAACAGACTAATTACTTGGTATTTTCGCAGCGCTGCAGTTCTTCTCGCAATGTTGGAAGCTTTTTCCATGGACATAGGTCCAGAATAGAATCCTGGGAATCCTGCCCGAGTCCTGAGTCTGCCTGGTGGGGCTCCAAGCCCCCCGGACGGACATAGGAATACTCTGGGCTGCCACAGGTTTCCTGGACTGCCTTTAGTCAGTGTCTAAATATCAATGTGTGTTCAGAGCCACCAGCAACCTTTTAACCTTTCAAAATACTGAAGTAGCTCTTCCTCCCCAGCCCCCTCCAAAAATGGTGATGCTTAGTTTCTGGAGTAAGTGGTCTAGGAGGGAACCTGAGCTTTCTTCTGAAATGTGCAACTTCGCAGTGGACAGTACTTCAGCTGCTGTGCTGAGGTCCAAACCAGGGAGGAACCAGCAGACTAACAATCCTTTCGCTTGCCCCTGGCACCACCAGTCAAATATGTCAGGAACCCCAGGCTGAGACCACAGCTGTTCTGCTGTAGCTTCTGGCAGACAGATCTCCTGTTAGAACACGAAGAGTCCCGCCCCCCTGCAGCTGGATGGGAGATGCTGTCTAAGATGTGCTACTTCCTTTAAGAAGGAAGATGGATGAGCAGAGGCAGATGCACGGCAGTTCAGCCAAGGCGCATGGAACACCATGGACTGGAGCATGCCAGGAGCCGTGCCATAATATATACAGCTTTCTTAGTGCTGAGTAATTTTGGATTCATGTGTCTACTTACAACTACTGCACTTCTGTGGCCGTGGTACACCAGTCACCTTTCCTAAAGGCAGAAATAATCCTTTTGATCTTGGACCCCAGCACTGGCTCTCCTGAGAGCTGCATGTCATACTGCCAAAATATACCATGCCCAAAGCATGCCAGAACAAGAGAATAACTCAGTTAAATGGGTCTGTACCAAGCCTTTCCTGGCCTTCATGCCCTGCTCAAGCTGCGAAAGGCCTCGCCTTTCCTGTTCCATTTCATTTACAAAATGGAAAACCAGCACTCGCTCACTATCCTCTGAAAGACATAGTGCCAGGAATCAGGGAGCCAGAACAGGATCTTTAAACAGACCAATGCAATCCCAATCATGAGGAGCTGGTAACCACTTCTGGCTTCATTTAAAAGAGAAGCCTTGAGAAGCTGAAGTATTCAGATCTGTGCACCGCTTGGGCACAAGAGACCATCCAGGAAAGAAATTCCACTTCGTCTTTCCCCTCTACACTGATATCTTCTTCAAAGAAATGATAAGCAAGTTGATGCTGCATAGTTGGAGCCTCCTGAATATAAGCTTGGCATGCAGCAGTAGGAGGGAACAGAAGACTCAGAAACTTAGATGCACTAAGGGTCCCAGTTTAAACACAGCCTTTGTTTACAACACCACAGACTATAAATCTGCATTTAAATTTCTGGCTGAAATGTTGTTTCATGGCAGCTTTCTTTGAAAACATGTCACACTTAAAAGAGCTGCGAGTCATTCCCTCGTTAACTCAGCATACTTCCAATTTATTTTTCATCAACTGCTACATCCCTAAATATTTCCTTTTAATATACCATCTCAGAATTTACACAGTGAGCTTCCCCATGCTATATGGCTGAGAGGAAGTGCATACTGTGATGATTGCAGCTCATCCATGATGAAAAATATCTATCATTATATGCTGCCCCCCAGTTCTTGTGCACAATTATAATAGCTACACTTCGGTGCAATCAAAATGCTTTTTATAAAGAGCTTCCATATAATCAGGAAAGGAGAAAAAAAAAAGTAGATAACTGTATATAGACATTGCCAAAGACTAAGTCCTGTTAGAAACCACAAAGCTGTTGAGGTGTGCCCTCTGCTTCTCTGAGCTCTTTGCCAATGAAGAACCCTCAGCAGATGTCAGAAAATCATCTCTGACTAGATTTCAGAGATGTCACTCTGCACCTGAATTATGAGCCCACAGACTGGGGCATTCCTGGCAGCACAGTAGGATAAATCACATGTGCCTGTTTGGGACACATGCTCTGGCAAAGGCCAAAGTTACAAATGCAAAAGGTAAAAATGCACAGTGAAACAACTAGAAAATGAATATGGTAAAGAACTAAAGTTAAAAACATTTACAAGAGTAATTAATTATACTACAGTCGAAAGCATAACTGAAAGAAGACAGCAGCAAGAGGTACTCCGAAAACCATCAAACTGAGTGGACAAAGGGGACCCTCTGCCTGCCTGAGCCAAATCCCACTGAATCTACATGACTCCGAAATGGCTGTGCCTCAGTCGGCTGGGAGATGCTGATCTTCTACTACATTCTTTTAGAAAACCATCTGTTGGATTACACACAGGCTCCACACAGGAGGAAATTGCAGGAGTCACATTGTTTTCTCCGGCCTTACAAAACTGATTTTTAAATATAAACAGATTCTATTGAAAATGCAAAGGCTATTCTTTGCCAAGTTTTTAAAAATCAAAAATAGTTCAACATGAATTAGCAAAATATCCTGGGCAATATTAATCTTCATTTTGTGGATAAAAAGTTTTTTAGAAAAAAAAAAGATTACATGTAGCTCTAGAGTATATCTCTAAATCTAAAAAAAATTGTGGGGGGAGGGTTTGAAATGGGACTGAAATGAAATTTGGTGAACACATTCTTTTTCTCTCTCTCTTTCCTCGCCCACAGCATTTAAAGGCAGCAGGGCATTGTGACAACACAGACAGCTAATTGCGAGGAAATGGATGTCTGATGCCATTAACACTACCCACTTTCCTTGGACATTTAAAATAAAAACAAAACACGCCACTAGGCACACAGTTCTCTCCCTGGGGTGGAGATGAGAGAGAGCCTGAACTACATGTGATAGATGTTAAGTCAGATTGCTTAATGCACTACTGGAGGGAGCTCAGATACACCTAAATGAGGATAGTATTTGAACCTCTCCAAGACAGAACAGAATATTCACATCCTGCAGAGTAGATGTTCAGTCTTAATTTTAGGAAACAGCTTTAAAATTTAACCATTTGAACCCAATGAAGTTGTCATTTAAGCATTCTAAGTAATTAAAAATAGTATTGTCTTTAAAGTGAAATAACAAATAATCTACTGTATTTAGGCCATACATAAGAAATTGCTATATCGACAATGTACATCTTTGCATGTACATCTTTGCATGTACAAAGAAATAGAAATAAGTGTTTGTGGGAGGGAAAAGAAAAGCTGTCTGAAAAGTAAGCCTTTGTTCTACACATGACAGTAGGAAGCAGAATGCCTGATGATCACTCATTTAGCATTGGTAGCAGGGAAAATGATACAAAACCATTTCTTGTTTCACTGGATGTTCAAACATAGGCATTTCTCAAATGCAGAGTTACATGAAGAACAAGAAGAAGAAAAAAATTGAAATGACTGAGGAAATTGCTCAAAATCTCAGGAATGCTTGATCCCATACAATCATAAGTGGCGGATTTAAACTACTTTAAAAATTCAATTAATTTAGTGGGATTAAAAACACACCTGTTTTAAAAACAAGACATCATCTTGTTTCCATTTTGAACAGTTGTGTACTAAACCTCTAAAAATGTTTGGAAATAACAATGGATTGTTAATTATAGTGGCACTGTTAAACACCATTTCAATTACTGAACTTACCTGACTAATATCTGCATTATTATTAACTTTCAACTTGAATTAATACCTTTTTAATAACTTACCCTCTTGTTTTAATACAGCATGAATAGTTTTAAAAACTTATTATCACATAGTGAAATATGATCTTGACTAAATTAGACTGTATCATTTTGAATAACTCATTTCCCCTTTATTTTAGTTAAGGAAAACATCTTACAAGTATCATAGCTAGAAGTCAGAATTTGAAGTTATAATGTATAAGCACAACAGATCATATTATTACTGAAAGAGATTTTTGTTGATAAGTTGGTCTACTATTCACTACATTGCCTTCTTTGGAGGAAAAATGAGTAGCTACTGTTTACAATTTGGGCTACAACCTGAATTCACTGAAATCAGTAGGAGATTTTCCTATTAATTTTGGTAGCAGCGGGATTGGACCATTAATGTAATAAAACAGATAGTGTAAAAAGTTCCCAGCTCAAATCACTACTGAATTAGCAGCCTGCAATTAATTTGTACCATTTCAAGTTGCTGGATAAAATTAAACACCTACAAATCTAGTTATGAAACATATATAAGGTAAAAATAGATAATAATTAAAAGTCTGACCTAACTAGTTATTAAATTACTAACTGATGTATAAACAAATCTTAATAAGTGCCATTAATTTAACACAGTGGTTGCCTAGAAAAAGCAGATAATATTTTTACAGCCAAAGTTTTTCTCACTTTAACTCTTCAGTTTAACAACTTATGTTGTGCCTTTTGTAGCGTATCTCTGAAATGATCTCAGCAGTAAATTGCTTGTGCTTGTCTGCTGATTGTGATGTGAAGAGGCTGGTTGGGCCAGCAGCTGAAGGGCTCTATTTATACACCTGGCTGGTTAGATTGAATGGACCTGCAGGAAGAGCCAGCCCCATCAGAGCTTCTTCAATGGTCTCCATCTTGACCTTGAATCTGACCTTTGCTATGGTCCACTTCCATCTCCATAAAAATGAGCTAAAGGCTAGATCGTCATCTGTTTGCTCTTTTCTGTTTTCCTGGGTTTGATGATATATTCCTAGAGCTACCTGAACCAGACTAATTATCACACTTTGTTGTCAATCACAGGAAAAGAGTTTGCCGCGCATAAGTGAATAGGTGTATGCAGTTCCTCACAATGCTGAACTGGCATTGTTATTCAAATCAGAAAATGCTGATTACTAGGGTAACATTGGGAAAGAGGTTCCCACCACATAATTAAATGAAAGGTCATATATATTAAGGAAATCAACAAATAAAATATGCAAGATAAGCAATTTCTGTACTCGGACAGCTCTGATCTCGAACTGAGGCTCTTCCCTCCTCAATCACTCTCACTGTGAAGGCAGCTTATATCACAAACAATCATTTCACTGGTTTAGATACAGCATATTATCTTACTAGAAGTAAAAATGTGAATTTCACTGATTACAGATGTTTTCCAGAATTTATCAGGGCAGGGACTTGATTTTTCAGTGAGTGTTCCCTTTTGACTCTCTTGAAGGTAATTTTATAAAACATGCACAGGTCTCAGTATCTATGTTTCAAGTAATTGTATTTTGTCTGTAAGAGGGGAAAGGACATTTTTATTAAATTTATCTTTCAATTGCTGGGTAGAAACGAAATAAACATGGTATGAATTTCGAATTCATACTGTAAAGGAAATGTAACATATCAGCCTTGGGTTTGAGCAGATCATTTCTCATTTATGTAAGTCATAATTTTTTAGAATTGCAATTTTTTCTATGTATAGACAGTATAGGCAGAACTGTACAGCCCCATACCTCTTTTGAGCTATGCATTCCATGAAGTAACTAGTTTGAGTGCCAGGCTGTGTTTGGGCATTCCCTGGGAACTCATAAGTTTAATATCCTGACTAGGATCACTCCATTCTGGTACTCTTTGATAGTGGGTTCACGGCATTGGTGCTGGTGTCTAATTTACACCAAATGCAGTTCTAGCAACAGGTACCAATTANTTTTTTCAATTTTTATTTTTATGGGTCATTAGAATATTTAAAATTTTAATCTCACCATTAAACAGTTTCAGATTATGGTTTTGCTAATGCTCTCACAAACATAATATTAGGGCTAGGTACACAGTTTGACTGCAATAAATACTATAGAAATTATTTGCTTTGCAGATCTTTCTGCTTTTGAAAATCCCTACCATAAATTTGATTGTTTGTCTCAAGACAAATCTGCTATAGTTTATTCAGGTATTTTTAGCTACTCACTGATTTGAGCGTGTTTGAAAAGCAAATTGCCGAACTATCTGCGTGAATAACTGCTGTAACAGATGGAAGTGTTGGTATAGAAAATACTCTTACAACCACCCAGTAATGTGCAAGTGGAAGGACTACCCATTACCTCAGACCATTCGCAGTCACTGCTCCAAGCCATGGTGCCCTGGTTTGTTCACTGCTTCTGTGTGGCAACCAAATAATGGACACATTTTTGGCATTCTCGTATAGTTTCTGAGAAGGATCAATGTGTAAGGAGAGGAAAAGGAACAAAGGCTAAGGATGACCAATAAAACAGCAGTCTATCTGGCCTTAGCAACACATCTTTAATCACCAAGACTATTTGATTACTCATTAGGTTTCCAAAAAATATTTAGTTAGAGCTTCCTGGGTCAAATTTGGGTTTACTCAGTAGAAAGTATATTATTCTCCATTTTTATTCTGCCTTCTATGAATTACCTCCAGAAGGAGTTAAACAATGGTAGCATTGTGGTACAATGGCTTACTTGTCATTTGTTGTCAAGGAAAAGGCGCCCATTGCTGACTTCTGTGCTCTTTGCCATTAGATAAATAGACACACAAACTTCTGGCTGTTCGGACCTTGCAATCCTTTATCCCCAAGAGAAAACCATTAATCTTTTGCATCAGAACATACATCAAAAACTAGAAGCAAGATACCCATGGTTCCTGGTATTCTATTCCCTTAGGCTCTCTGTGCAAAGAGAGAGAGATTGATTTTCACTTTTTAGGGTGGATTTGCTCTTAAATTAGCCCTTTTATTTTTTTTTGCAGCATTTCATTCTATAAAATCACAGTAATGGAGAAAAAGCAGAACCAGCAATGCTAACTAGATGAAACAGATGGATTTCACACACACACACACACACACACACATATCTAGGATTTCGAGGGGAATTCCAAGCAAGTGAAAATTTTCTGAGTCAGAAAGCTACAGGGCTTTAAAATTACGATAACACTACCAAACGCCCTGTAACGGCGATACCCCTGCAGCGTGCTCCATCCCCTGGAAAGGCCGAGTGAAATCCGGCCGTGCAGCAGGAGCAGTGGATGCGGCCCCCGGTGCCCGAGGGAAGGTACGCGGCCACGGGGCGAGCTGCGGGCGCACCGCACCCGGGTCCGCTCACGCCGCCTCCCCATCAGCTGCTGGCCGGGCTCCAAGAAAAGCGAGGCTTGCTCAGCACAAGGCACAGGAGAACGACTATTCACACGTGTTTACAGAAACAGCTGCGAGGGGCAGGCGCGAGTTTACAGCAGCGTCAAATACACGTGGCAGCTGTCAGACCCTAGTGCCGCGGTTCTTCCACGAAAAAGGAAAGGAAGATGGGGAATCAGCCCTCACATCGGTGTTTTATATACGTCTGACCAAAGAAGATACTATTAAGAAGTCTTGCAGGTAGTTTGCTGGTTATAAAAGGCCTTTCTTTTAGTACTCTAGCTTGGTTAAATAAAAAAACCCCTAGGTTTAGTTGATATCCGGACAAGTTAACTCTGCCGCTATCATGTTGTGCAATGAGACTAAATCAGCTTTTTACGACTTTTTTCCAGCTTCCGCTGTAATGAAGAAACCTAAGCTTCATCATTATGATTTGCTTCGGATCTAAAAAAACGTATATAAGAAAAGAAAATGAAATCTAAGCCAAAATAAATGTGAATATAGTTTCAACATTATAATGTTTTCAAGATTCTTTCAAATCTCGGTTTATACATATTAAAGTAGCAACATTTGACACTGTAATCAAGTTTATTTAGAAAAATTAAGTACTTAAGAAAAAAGAATATCCTTGACATACTGAGAAAATTTTAAGCTTGCATTTTTTGCACTTATTTTTTGCTCAATTCCAGCAACAAAATACATGAGTGCGAAGGGAAATATGATCTCTGACCTCTAGCCCAGCTCTGCACTTCTGAACCAACTTTCAGTGGTGTAAAAGAAAGCAAGCAAGCAAGAAATAAAATGATATCACAAATCAACCCAGTTTTGGGACTGGAAGACAGGGTATGTTCACAAATTACTCTCTTTCTGTTTGAATAAGTTTATTCCTGCATGTGTTCCCCAGATGTTTTTTTGTAAATCTGATAATGATGAGTGTGCTAGCCAAGAATTATCATTGAACTGTGAAGAATTTTTTGTTTTTTTCAATTATGCAATAAATCTGTAATTTTTTCTTACTGTTTTTAAGGAAGTCTTTAATTCAGGGACATGACTCCTTTATAACTGTGATTTCACTGTGCTTTATTGCCTGGATACTTATAATGGCTGCTATTAATAAACACAGTCTTTTATCAGAAGAACTACAGAATTTAAGGTTCTTTAATACAGCCTTTTAACACAGTCATAGTATACTAATTTAAAAGAGGAAAATAGATATGACAGTCTGGCCTTCAGGCCACAGGAACCAGTTACTTAGAGTGCAAAGTCTGACCAACTAGGATTAACTTTTACATCAGGAATGGATTCCCATAAATCTTATTGCAGAAAATCTCCAAAATTCATAAATTCATAACTCCTTTGTGTAACATTGATCTAGTGGACCAACATTATCCGGAAGCAAGAAAGAGAGGGGAGAAAAGCTTAATATTGTTTGTCATAAAATACTGGTAGTTTTCCCTGCTTGAAAGTCCTGTTCTTTTTGAGTGTGCCTGTTTGCAGTGAGCAGTTGAGGGACAAATACCTGTTGCAAGAAATGTCCCTTCCCACTCAGCATCTCCTCTGCTGCTTTGTATGTGAATGAGTTGCAGAAGTTCCTGCAGAGTCCTTGGAGTTCCTTGTGCACTCAGGGACTGGCACCAGGAGAAGGAGGTGACACAGCAACATCTGTCATGCAGCAACCTGCCCCTGTTACTGCTGCTGTGGGAGAAAACATTCAGAAAGGGGAGACAGACAGAGGTTCATCGAGTTGAGGAGTTGCTCAGAGATGGGTGCAGAGTGCAAGGGACTGGAGGAGGCACATCTCATTTTTAGGATGACAAGAAGGACTGAAGAAATGGAAAAATTTTCTTTCCTCACCCCAGAAGGTGATGAATTATTGTTACTAAAAGAGTAGGGGCTAACTGAAAAACATTTTAAATATCCAGCCATGTATTAAGTGTGGATGAGCTTCTCAAGTATAAAATGTGGAAGAAAAATTGATAGAGGAAAAAGTGAACCTAACATAAGTGCCAATCAATCCAATTCTGGTGTTCAAGACTTGTGTTTCTTGATCTACAAAGCCCCGAAGGTACTTGAAATGATTGCAAGAAGGCATGAACTAGTGAACATTATACAGCTATGAATAAACACTTAGGAAAAGCATCAGTATCGTTGTTACAACCCGCGCAGAGCCAAGATTTGCTTTTGAATGCCTACACTGGTGCGGTGTCTGTAGTTCCCAGGCCAGCAGTGAGGACCTCTGAGTTTTAGTAGAAACACTCACATTTTTACAGAGAAAACACCACTGCTGAGGCTTTTGGCTGTTAATATCAATCCTGTGTTTGTTTATACCAGATTTATACCTGTTAAATCCTGTGTTTGTTTATACCAGATTATACCAGTTCTTCCAGATTATTCTGAGTTCTGAAAGAACTCAGAATCTCAATGGAAAATTTCCTTAAAAATAAGTTATCCATAAAAAACATGAGGAAACTTGGCTTGTAAGATACTTGGAGTCATTCTTAGTGTTTACAATTCAATCTACAGGTTAAACAATAATAAGAAGTAGTGTTTGGCATCTTATAAATGCAGTTGTTGTTAAGCATATGGAAAATATTTAAACATTCAAATAATCCTATCATTTCAAGTATTGTCTCTGGCTGCTGGGATCAGTTATGAATCCTGTGAAATTATGGGATTTGTTTTTAACCTCCAGGGACTTTGTCATTTGACCTTTTTTTGCATCCTCACATTGCATGCATATTAGTTTTTTGCCAACAACTATCTAATGGGTTTTATCCTGAGGCCCAGTTTCAGACATGCTTTAAACAGCATGGTAAAGCAATTTTGGAATTCAGAGGTCTTAGAGACACATTAGAGGCAAATGCTACCCCTAATTCAGTGCTCTAATTGTCGTAAAGCCCTTCAGTTGCACCATGCAGCAGGTCAGCTCAGCTCTGAGTGACTAAACCTCAAATCTCACAACTCGATATGCTCATATCTACATCATACCTGTATATCCTGATTTGCAACATGACTGTCTGTATTAGTACAACCATCACAAAAAAACTCTCAAAATTGGTGAAATAATTAGTTCATGTGCAGTTAGCTTGGAGAATCTTCTTGCCAGGTCATGGTGCATCACATTTGTGCGCTGTACCACTGTACCAACACGTCATCCACTTTTACACTGTGAATAAGAGAGAGTTCTCAGTGAAAATACACAGGAACTTTGCAGTATGCCTTGAGATTCACCAGGATGTGTTATGCCATTAAGATTTTTAAACTCTGCTGGGGCCATCATAGAACCCATTATGAAAGTTCAGGTCCTGAGTAATAGGATTTGTACTTTTATACATTTAATCTTAGAACCCAGTAAGTTTTCTTATGATAGGAATTATTTCATTCTCTCTAACTGCAAGATGGAATATTGGGTAGTACCCCAAGATGGTGTTCTGAGAATTACAAGATTTTACTTCATAGAGGCTCAAGATAAATTACTTAAGGTTCACTGACTATTGAACCCATCCTGGAGAGGTGACTAAGTGCCAAAGAAATGCCTCTTCTGCTTGTCCTGTCTCTTGAGCTTTAAAATGCATAAATTGAAAATAGCATTCTTACCTTAAATAAGGATAATAATGAAAATTAATAAAGTCATCCTGTTGCAGTGTGCATTTT
>VYXC01004308.1:661185-677096 GCA_013397175.1 Platysteira castanea | reverse complement strand
GATGGACACAGAGCTGGGACACACACGGGGATGGACACAGAGCTGGGGACACACAGGGATGGACACAGAGCTGGGGACACTCAGGGATGGACACAGAGCTGGGACACACACGGCACTAAATTCACCTCTAAATAACCTCTCAGAATCAGCTCCAAGACACTGGGTGCTGCCTCCTGGCAGTCAGTCGAGTTAACTTTAGAAGAGAAATTTCATTCTCTGTTTTTCATCTGGAGAAGCAGTTACAGGATCTATTGGTGTGTTTGCTTCTCTTCCTAGCTCACCTTTACAAAAGCTGTAAAGCTTTTATTCAGTAAATCCTCAGAGGGTGTGGATGTGCATTCAGACCTCTGCAGGGCCACAGGAAATCAGAAAGCAGCCGGCCCTTGCCCACAGCAATTCCCTGGTGGAAATGGTTTAGGACTTAAGAAGTGCCTCATTGTAAAGACAGCAGTCTTTAAGTCTGGTTTTATATAGGCTGGGTTGATACCCTGAGCCCTGCAGAAACGTGAGGGGAGCAGCAGGTTTGCACAAATAAGTCATTTACAGGCTGCTGCTGTGTCACCGAGTCCTTTGTCACTGCTGTTCCTGCAGCCTGGGGAGACCTGGCCTCTCCAGATGGATGGGCTGGGCACAGCTCTGCTGAGCTGCATGGCCCAGGCTGGTCTCACATCAATTTGATGCTGGCCGACCTGGACATTTGATAGCTTTTCCTCCATCAGTCACCCCTGTGTGGGGAGATTTGAGCCTGAGGAATGTAACACGTCTTTAAGTGGAATTGCTTTCCACACGTTTGAGCCATCACACAAGTGCTGTGTGCTCTGTTTGGAAGCTGGATAAAGCCAAGTGCCATTTGCCTTGGTTTAGCTCCTCAGCAGCCAAACTGTGCTTTTTCTGAGCCAAAAAAAGGAGCAGCCTGACAGCACCAAAGCTGAGGTGGCAGGAAAGTGGGTGCTTCTTACAGAGCCCTAAATCAGCACAGGACAAGACAAGCAAATTGCACTGATAGTGCAATTGTCAAACTCCCTGCCACTCGCTGCCTTATCTGTCCTAAACCACACTGTTTGGACTCTGATTTATTTTAGCTTATTTGTGAGTGATTTTTGGCCTGCCTGGAGCCCGGCCCTGCTGTGTTGGTGTCCAGGGCGTCCGTGGCTGCTGCAGAGGCCTCTGGCAGCCCCAGGGGACACCCAGGGGACACCAAAGCCTGGGACAGCCCCCGGGAGCCCTCCTGTGTCTGGGAAAACACAATAAAGATGCTCTCACACCTGCCAGGTTCAGCAGAAAGGAGGGGAAAGACTTTATTATTGACATATCTCACATTCTTATACAATTCCCAACTGCACAAGGGATTGGAGGACATGTCACTTCCTTCTCCATCCCACTGGAGAAGAAAGATGCTCATCAAAGTTCTCTTATCACAAAAGGAATGAAAAACAGAAAATGCCGTTAAGTGAACATTGGCCATTATTTACATGAAACTGTGAGAAAGAATCTGACTCCAAGGTTAAAACAGAAGGCTTTAGCAAAAACCAGGGCAACACCCTCCCACTCCCACGGGCAAGAGCAGCCGTGCCATGGCCGGGGTGGGGCTGTGCAGACAGGGAACAGGGAGGGATTTTCCCCCATCCCACCCAGGGGACCCCTCCCCACCTGCCTTAACCCAGCCTCATCCCGCGGGCCGCTTTTCCAGGGAATGTGTGACCTCTGCTTTCCTCAAAGTCTCGCTCCCCCACAGATCCAGGGCAGCACGAGAGGAGTCCCTGGCCAGCCCTGCTGCTGCGGTGGTTTCACGCCATTCAGAGGAAATCCCGGATTTTTGGAGCAGGGAAGGAGAACAGGAGCACGTACAGTAAATACCCATAGCTGGGGGTCCCGAGGGGGCTGCAGCCTCGGGGTCTGTGCCCAGCAGGGATTGCTCCCCTTCCCCGAGGCCCCAGCAGGCTCCCCCCGCCCCGCCGTGCCTGCTGCTGCCAGAGCTGCTCCCGGAGGTGTCTGCGGAGACACAATAAAGATGCTCTTACACCCGCCAGGTTCAGCAGAAAGGAGGAAAATGGATGGATTTATTTACATTATCTCATTCTTATACACGTCCCAGCTCCACGAGGGACTGGAGGACATGTCACTTCCTTCTCAATCCCACTGGAGAAGAAAGGTGCTCATCAAAGTTCTCTTATCACAAAAGGAATGAAAAACAGAAAATACCGTTAAGTAAACATTGGCTATTATTTACATGAAACTGTGTGAAAAGAATCCGACTCCAAGGTTAAAAACAGAAGGCTTTAGCAAAAACCAGGGCACCACGGAGACACCTGATGGGGGACAGTGACGGGGACGCTGCGGGGCTGTGGCACTCCGGGGGTGTCCCGCCTGTGCTGGCATTGTGCTGGCATTCCATGGCTGTGGCACTCCGGGGGTGTCCCCTGCCTGTGCTGGCATTGTGCTGGCATTCCATGGCTGTGGCACTCCGGGGGTGTCCCCTGCCTGTGCTGGCATTGTGCTGGCATTCCATGGCTGTGGCACTCGCAGCCCGCTGCTCGGGCGGGGGCAGAGGGGAACGCAGGGAGAGGAGCAAGAAGTGTTGGATGGCCAAGGCTGGTGTGTGGCTCGTAAGGAATTAAAGCTGCTCTGGAAGACGCCTCGTTTGTGTTTGGCTCCAGTGCTGGAGCTGGGAGGGACTGGGCTGGGCTGGGAGGCTGAGCTGGTGGCAGGGGCACATCAGGGACGTCACTCCAGGCCTGCTGGGCCAGGCTTCCAGCAGGATTTGGGGGGGAAAGGGAGAATGAGGGCTTCCAAACCAGCACAGGGATCCAGGGGAGTGTGTGCAGAGATCCCAGTGCAGAGCAGGGGACATGTGGGGACACAGCACGGGTGAAACCCCTTTGTGCCTCCTTCCAGCCTGGCCGGGTGTCCCCAAGGGCTGCCCCAAGCTGGGCATTTGTGGCAGCACAGCCCCTCTGAGGCAAGAACTTCTACCCAGATGGTCCTGGAGGGATGGAATTGCTGTAAGGGAAGGGATGAGAGTGAGCAAACCTCACTGAGCTCCTGAGAACCAGACTCAGATCACAGAATTATTCAGCTGGAAGAGACCTTTAGGATCAAATCTGCGGCCCTGGCCCATCTCTCCTCATTCCCTGGCCTGCTGCAGGGTTTTCCCCTCCATTTCTTCCATGGAAGGCTCCCATCAGCCATCCTGCACAGCCAGGGCCTGTGGGCAGGGGCAAAATCCATGGATTAAACAACATTCCTGGCTGGGGAAGTGGCAGGGCCCAGCTCTGCCTTTGGGAAAGGTGCTGGAGCTTTATTCTCACCAGGCAAACCCCACCAGAGCTGAACTGAGCCCAAATCTCCAGCAGCAGCACAGGAGGAGCCCACAGAAATCCCCGGGAATTAATGAATTAATCAGCCACACATCAGGATCCAATCTCAGGACTCCTGGCCACGTTCTGAGCTCTGCTTTCAATTTTTTGACTCTTCTGCACGAAATCACTCGAGTGCTAAGCCTGGTCTCAGATTTCATGGCAGATTTCTTTCTTTCCTTTTGCCAGGCTCTCTCCAGGCTCTTCCATGCCCTGGAAAGCCACCCTGGGGATGCAGAGGGCTGGATCAGCTCTCACCCCTGGGTTCAGGCTCCATCCAGAGCTGAACTTGGGGCAGGAGCAGGCAGTGGGTGCCTTTTTGGGCTGCTGAGGTGCTGAGAAGCGAGGAGCTGGGTCAGGGTTTGCTCCTGCTGGACACCCACAGACTCCCAGTTTTATTCATGGTTATGCTGGCTGCTCCCCCTTTATCCTCACTCCTCCAGAGGCAGGATCAGGGTTTTACTCTGGGATTCCAGGATTTCAGCCTTTCCCAGGAAGTAAAGCTCCAGCCTGAGCACCACGAGTGTCTCAGTGCAGCTTTGCTGCTTCAAACCCTCCAGAAAGAACAAGGCAGCTTAGGCAGCAGCCAGGAGGGGAGGGAGAGGATCTCGAGTGCACTTTACCCAGCTAAAAATAAGAGTATTAAAGGAAAACAAAGTCCACACCCCACAAAGCTGCGGGAGGATGACGGAGAAGAGATGAAGCCACAACAAACCAGGAGGAAGTCCCTTTTCCCAGGCTTTGGGCTGAGGTTCTGCTGCTCAGACAGAAAAGGCTGTTGGGAACCAGAAGATTTCCTCAGGAAAGCCTCGAGTGCAGCAGAGCTCACATGAACAACCAGAATTAAAGAAAGGCTCCATCATGTGAGCCTTGCTCGTGGTTCTGCTGGGTTCTTACACAATTAAACTCCGAGCTGGGGGCTGCTCCTCTGGCCTGTTCTTAGCCAAAGCTGTCCCACTCCGGGCCTGCGAGGCTCAGCTAAAATTAGCCACGTTGGCTGGGCAAGAATTGCACAGCCCAGCCACAAATGAGCAGATCCAGGGCGTGATGCTTGACATTGTCCCCAAGTCCTCAGTTCCCACTGAAAAATAAAGCTGGTCTGGAGCCTGGGACTTGGCAGGAGAAGGGAAAGCTCAAAATAGACCCAGGCTGCCTGCTCTGGGTACGGAGAGTGCTGGCTAAATGGTTTAATTAGCTCGTGTTAATGAAAAGTGGAGTTTCAATAGTCTCTCCTCCAGGTTTCCCTCTTGCCAAATGTGAAGATAATGCACTTTGGGATGGCTGAACTTTCCCTAAACCCCCAACAGCTGGAAGCTCCACGGTAGCAACAATCCCAAGGTTCAGAACTTGACATTCCTTCCATCCCTGCCAGGGCAGGTTGTTCTCAGGTTTGAAAACCATGGGGACAAAAAACCTTGGTCCAAGGGCCAGGATTGCCTTTTCCACTGTGCTCAGCTACAAAGAACCCTAATGCAGCCCCGTTTCAGCCTCAGACTGCCTCCCAAAATCAAAGCTTGACCTGGAGATGACCCAGACTGGTCGGATAGTTGAAAACCGTCCAGCAAAAAATACCTGAGAATGAAAGGAAAATTGAGATTTATTTCAGTGACACTGCCTGGCAGTGCCTGCCCAGCCACCCCAGCTTCCAGCAGAAATAAGGGAGGACAAATCCCTTCCCAACTCTCTTTTACCAAAGCCCCATCCTCACTTAAAATGGGAGGAAAAATGAAATGTTTCCTTTCAAACTGAGCAATCTGCACTTTTATTTTTCTCTTTGAAGAGCATCATTTTTAACCTCTGGCTGTGGGTCAGAGGGAAAGCAGGGGGAGAGGGGATCTTATCCTAGAGAGCAGCAGAATCTTTGGCTTGAGAAAAAGCTGCTGAGAAAGTGATGCCAAGCATCAGCCGTGCCAAGGGTGGCTCTGAGGCCACCCCCTGTGCCTGCTGCACTGCTGGTTTGATTTCTCTGCTCATCTGTGCTCAAAAAACCACCTGGAGAATGTTCTCCAGGGCAGCTTCCACGCCAGAGGAGGAGCTGAGCTGTAGCCAGAGGAACCAATACAAAAAATAAACCCCACTGGAAGAGCTGCTGAGAGGAGACAACAACATTTCTCCATCCCTGTCCTCTCTCCAGCTGTGATCTCTGACAAAAGATTGATGAGGGGGGTCCTGAATCAAATAAATCCAGCGAGCTGGGCTGCTCCCTGCTCCTGGGTTCTGGCTGCCCCTCAAGTGCTTGTCATTAATGGGGGGAGAAAACAATTTTCTCCTTTTCTTCTCCAGAGTGCTGGAAACGCAGAAAATTTGTATTTTTGCTGCATCCCACATTCAGCAGGAAGAATTTGAGTTTTGCTTTCAGGCAATGTTTGCTGTATCAGTATTTCCATTTCTTTGTGCAAGTGGCTTCCCTGCTTCTGCTTTGTACTGGCAGTTCATAAAAAGCAGATAAGAGAAACTGCTTTTAGTGCCTGCAAACTCATTTTGTGAAATCAATTAACACGTTAATGAATTAAAGAGAGTGTTACAATTTTCACATTTCTTCTCCTTGATAATGCCAACCAGTGGGCTTGGAGGGCAGAGATTTGCACGGGTTGTTATTGCTGGGAGCTTTGCTAATTATTTTTCCCTGCGTTTCTGTCCCAGGAAATGCCATCAAACCGTGGTGAGGAGGGAAAGTGCCAAGCAGGGCTTGTTCCCCACGTGAAAAACGTGAAAAAATCCAGGGAAAAGGCATCCTGGATGGAAATCAATAAACCAAAGCCCTCCTGGGCCTTGTTAGTGCCCAAAATGTGGGAGCAGGGGTGGTGCTGGAGAAGGCACCCGAGGAGCAGGAGGGGAGGAGAGGAAAATATCTCCCAAAGCATCATTGCCACGATGGGGAACCCTCCCCTGAGTCAGGCAGAGGGGAAAAGGGAGAAGGGAGCTGAGCACAGGGAGGGCTGAGGAGCTCCCGACCCCAACCCAGCTCTTCCCCCTGCTCAGTTTTCTGGTGACAAAGATGGAAAACTGAATGAATTGTGAATTGTCTTTCCCTTCACTTTCCACCTGACCCCACAGCCTCTCTCCAGGCATTTCCCTCTCTCCAGGCATTTCCCTGTGTGAGGGGAGAAAGAAACCAGACTCACACACAAAATTATTTCTTTGTGGTTCTTACAGACCTGGGGGCTCGAGGTGTCCGAGGGAGATGGGGGACTCATCTTCCCATATTTTATTATTTTAAACAAATAAATAAAACCTATTTCAGTGCTTGGAAGAGAGTTGTTTCCATCCTGGTACCCTGATCAAACACATCCAGCCGAGCGTCCACGAGTGGAACTCAGCTGGAAGTAAGATGCAAAGAACCCAGGGGGACTGCATGGTGCAGCATTATTTTCCTTTCAGTGGACACACACATGACATCCATCACCCAGGGAGAGGGATCATCCTCCCCATGGCTTTGGGGAGACAATCCCAAGAGTCAATGGCCAAGGATAAAAACATTTACGGCAACACCAGCCCAGCTTTGTCCATGCCAGGGTGAGCACTGGAGGATGCACAGAAGTGTCTGAACTCCCTTCTCCATCCAAATATTCCCCTTTTGCCGAGTGCCAGGCTCAGAGGGAGCCGGGAGCTGGTATGGGAGAGGTGGGAGGTGGAGCAGAAAAATGTGTGGGCTGATGGAGTTCAGGGGGGTTTCATTCCTTCCCCCCTGGCTGGGACTCTCCCAGTTTCGGTCACGCTGCTTTGAAATGGTTTGGGAGCTGGGAAGGGGGGAGGTGAGACTTCCAAGAGCTGCTTCCTAAAGGATGCTGGCTGGGAAGAGCTGCCACGGGGGGGTCTGGATTGAAAATCTGCGTGGCATCGTAGCTTTCACCCAAAATAACAAGAAGAAAACCGACACCTTTCAGTTATTGTTGGTGAGCAGGCACACACCTGGTCTAAAATGCTTCCCAAGCTCTGGAAATGGGATCATGAAGTTCACCAAGAAGTCTCGGGAGCTTTTGTTCAATACCAGAAACCAGCATGAACTGGGGGCAAGAGCAAGGGCAGCCCCACTTCCTTCAGCAGCATCGAGAAGTGTCAGGAAATGATCCAGGACCAGCACTTGGCTTCTCCTGGCTCTGTCACCAGGGGAGGAAAGCCAAAAACCAGAGGTGCAGACCTTGTCCTGTGCTGGCAGTGACAGAACCTCTGCAGATCTGTCCTCAAAAGAAAACACTTTCTTTTATTTTTGAAAATAGCCTTGGAGGCAAAGCTTTGAGTCCTGCAGAGGACACACCTGAGGAGCCCTGGGTTCCCCGAGCAGAGCAGGAGATCCTTTGCTGTGGCTCCTGTGGCCCCTGTCCCATGTGCCCAGCAGTCCCTCTGGCTTTGTCGCTGGCTCCCAGAGCTCAGCTGCAGCTGGGGGCCCTGCTGAGGACCCCAAATTATCCGTGCCTCTCTCTGTTAACCCCACCTCTGCCTCATGAACTCGCTGTCTCGCAGCCACTCAAGGCAGGAAGGGATTTTTGGCGTGGTGCTTGCAGGACCTCGGGAGGTCGGGCCCCATCTGCATCCCCTGGTGGGAGCATCAGCAGGGGCAGGTTCTGCAGGCAGCTCCCAGCCAGGGCTCTCATTATGCAAACAGCTCTGATCAGCACCAGGGCCTTCTGCAATCAGGCCAGCTCATGGCTTTAGGCTTGAAATGAAGTTAAAAATAGTTGGCCTTTGTTTTACTGAAAGCTTGGGCAGTGGTGACCTTTTGTGTCTGTGGAGCCTCTCCCCTTAACATTTCGAGGATGCGCCCGACCCCGGGGAGCTGCTCCCTCTGCTCCTGTGGTTTATCTCTGAGTTTTTATGGCTCTTTCTTGATCTTAAAAGGTCCCACGCCCGAGCCAAAAGAGACTGGAGACTTCTGCGGAGTCGTGTTCAGGTTGTTTATTGTTTCTTATCTCTCAGTGTCTGGAGCAAGGACAGCATGACCTGCTCCTCCGAAAATCACAGCAGAAGTAACCCACCGGAAAGGCGATTTCTCCTTTTTATCTCTTTTAGGAAAACCAACCAAGTTCCACAACGTATTATTGTTTATCAATTTTTCCCAATTAATTTCTACCTTTTCTTACCATGGCAGTGCTGCCTCCACCAATGCCCATCCCCATCGTCACAGCAGGAGATGGAGGGGAGAGAAGAAAGAGGAAGGGGAAGGGGCACCGCCCTTTGCCCTCCATGTTTGCTTTTTTCTCTCCTACCTCCATAAATCTAAAACCTACATTCACCCAGTGATAAGATAAGCTAATTACACATTTTCTTTCTATTTTGCATTTCATCTCTCAATGTGGGCAGCCTTCTCCGATGACACGGCTCAAACACAGAGTTCTGTGCTTTAGTCTCGAGTTCCAAAACTGCCTGGCAGGGCTCCAGACCCCCCTGGACGGTCCGAGGACCATTCTGGGCTGCCACATGCTCCCTCCACTCTGGCTCTTTTAGCTCCTGGTGCTTTCCTTAGGAGCAGCCCTGCTGTGGAGCACCAGGAGCTCAGGCAGGTTTGGAGATATCAAACCCAAACCATGCAGCCAGCAGGGAAATCCTCCCCTGGCACTCCGGGTCTGGGCACGGCACCCGCGCTGCCCCCGTGCTGCTCTGCACGCCTCAAGATGAATTTGGCTCCCAGTTTCTTCCTAGAAACTTGGCTTTCCACCCTCTGCAATGCAGAATTCCTGGGCATCCTTGTAGCTCCGTGAGGGATAAGCTGAGGCTCACCCTGTGTCTGGAGAATCCACGCTCAGCACTCAGCCAACACCCATCCCTCAACCTCCCCTCTGGGAAATTTCAGGCTTTAAGGGGGGAGCTGCCATGCAGAGAATATTCCTTTATGCAGGTTGGGAATATTTAATGTTTGGCCAAAGACTGCTGCTCTTCCCAAGGAGCTTTGCAGCACAGCAGATTTCATGAGGAAATTCATTTCATAAGGAAAATTCAAAGGGAAAACCCAAACCTTCGGTGGCGGTACCAAAACCGGGTGAGTTATCCCACAGAGGCAGGCAGGAAAAGCCTCAGCATCTGCAGGGAGCCACTGAGGAATCTGATGGAGAACATGGACAGGAAGAAGTTAACCCAAAATCTAACAATCTGGTATTTTTACTGACCACAGGGAAGCTGCATCCCTGTCCTCTGGAGAATTTGGAATCAAGGGCCTGGGGAATGAGGGATGCAGCTCCTGACAGAGCAGCTGATTCCCCCTGTCCCACCCCGCCTGCAGCACCTCCAGTGGCCCCGGGGGCTCGGGGCAGGGCTGGGCTCTGGCTCTGGGGTACAAATAAAGGCTTGAGGGAAGGATCCTCCCGAGCAGGGCAGTGGAGAGCTGGGATGGAGGCTTCCCACGCTGAGCTCACACAGCATCCTGAGCCACAGGACCTGGGAGTCAAAGGAAGTGGGAATGGCTGGGAGAAGGATTAGGAGTGGCTGCAAATGGTCTGAAATTTGTTGAAGACTGTTAAGCTTCCCTGAGCCATCTTATTTGGGATCGAGTGTGCTGCAGAGCAGTTCACACAATTTTTACTGCAGGTCAAAGCCAAACAATTCTGTGTTATTAAATTATTTTGAAAAAAATCCCCATATCCTGTCCTTGAAGGCGATTCTGACAACAGCAGTGCTGGAAATACATCAGCCATTTAAGAGAACTCCTTTCAAAGAAACAAGAGTCACCTCAGTTTCTGAAACAAGCACAGGAAGAACTTTCTGTGGAAGAAAACAGACATTGATTATTTACTGTCATTGATGCAGAAAAATTTCCTCAGTTACCCCTGACGCACGTCAGGCTTCAGACAGCACAGGATGATCTCAAGAGCAGCTCCAGCAAAGCTTCTCTGAGGAAAGATCTTCAATTTTTTCCACTCCTAAGTACTGAGAAAACACAAAACCAGGCAATATATCCACTAGAGAAAACCAGCAGAACGTAATACAAGGAAAAGACGCCCGATGATGAAAACAGAAGATGCTGAATTAATTTTGTGCTGTTTTCCAGGAATCAGGGACAGCTCAAGAGATGCCCGTTATTAGGACAGAGGTTAATGCATTGCAAAGAATTTGCTCACTTTTCCCCCAGCACAATGAACAGTTACAGACGTGGCTGAAAGGATTTGTGGCCAGTGATGCCCTGAACCATGCAAGTGGCCCAGTGCTTCCCAGAAGTGTCTGGCACTGCTGGAAGAGGAGCAATGTGTGACCCCACGTGTTGCCCTGGTTTTTGCTAAAGCCTTCTGTTTTAACCTTGGAGTCAGATTCTTCCTCACAGTTTCATGTAAATAATGGCCAATGTTTACTTAATGGTATTTTCTGTTTTTCATTCCTTTTGTGATAAGAGAACTTTGATGAGCACCTTTCTTCTCCAGTGGGATTGAGAAGGAAGTGACATGTCCTCCAATCCCTTGTGGCGCTGAGAATTGTATAAGAATGTGACATCTGTAAATAAAGTTGCCTTTTCCCTCCTTTCTGCTGAACCTGGCAGGTGTGAGAGCTGTTTATTGTGTCTTCCCAGACACACCCACAGGCCCCCTGAGCACGGGAGCTGCAGGGATCTGCCTCCTCCCAGGGCTGGGCTTACCCAGGACATCCTCAGCCTCTGCTTTGGGGGCTCCTGGCAGCCACCTCTGTGCCCCTGTGCTGGGAAAAACCCTCCCAGGAGGTTTCCCAGCCCTCCTGGGTGACTTCCCAGATGCACCAAGGATGACAGAAGGGAGAAGTGAGGAGCTCCAATCCCCCCTAACCACCAAAAAAATCTTCCAAACCTTGAAAAGAGAGCTGTGCCACACAGTTTGTGCCAAGGAATGCAGGGACTGCAGGAGGAGTCACACTCCAGGGAGCAGCAGGTGACAAGATTTCCATCACTTGGGTGAGCACTGAGAAGCCCAGGAGGCAAAGGAGGAAAATGATGGGGGGTTTGGTTTGCTTGGTTCTCCCCCACCTGCCATAACCAGGCTCAGGCACTTCCACAGGGAGGGAAAGGGAGAAAAAGAAAAGGGAAAAGGGAAAAAAAAAAAGAAGAGGAAATAAAAGGAGGGAGGAAAAAAAGGTTCTGAATTAGACTGAAATGCTGAGCCTTGCCTGAAGAGTTTCTGAGGGAAGCTGAACCAACTTCTGGAAAGCAGAAATGCCTGCACAGCCACAGCCCACCTGGCAGGATTCACCCCAGCGAGCTGGGCCTGGGGACAACCCAACTCCTGGGCCAAAAAGTGAAGTTTTATAACAGCAGATGGCAGTGCCTGCAAAGGGCAAGCCCTGCTGGGTCCCCTCTCCAGCCTGGCACCAGAGTGGTGGCCTGGGGACCGAGGTGCCACCTCTCCTGTCCCTGCAGGGAGGGGTTTTGTAGGGACAAGGTTGGAGAGCCAGGTTTGGGCCAGCCCTTCCCTCACTGCCCTGTTGGTGAGGGGCTCTGTGGGGTTTTTAAGCCATTTTTGATGTTCTGGAGAGGAGCAAGCAGTGAAACAGCTGGGCTGGGACAGCTCTGGGTGGACAATATTGCATTAAACCCAGACACCTCAGGCTCTGCCGTGCACCACCAAACTCCAGTTTCTATTGAAATGAGCACTATTTTATACCTATATACATATATATGTATATTTCCTTCATCCTTGGCTGCCCTCCAGAACAGCTGATTATACAAATCAGCCCTGCCAACAATGAACCTCCTGCAGCAAATGCAAATGCAGGGCTCGAAAGCAGGGAGAGGGGGGAAAAAGAAACCCCAAATCTCTCCTCAGAAAAGTTCTAAGGTCAGCTTGCCCTACAACCCCTTAAGGTCACACCCCAAAAGGGAAATACATAATTGTGCTCCTAACAAACCCCTTCTCTCCACCTAAACATTTCTGTTCTATCCACATCCACTCTCAGTTTACAGAGGTTTACTCAGCTGACTCCAATTCCTGCCTTTCCACAGGCGTATCTTGCCTGTTGCCTTGGGAATTCTTGAGCTCTCAGCACTCTTTATTTCCCAGAACAGGCCACGAGGACTTGGTGAAACTCACTCATGGGCTGGTAAACAGATTAATTTTTCTTTTATTTCCACAGGCGACACCCAGATTGCTGGAAGAATTTCTTAATTCTGATCCTAAAATCTTAAACCGTTGCTGGCTGGAAGCAACTCTTGGAATTTTGACTGTTATTGGTCATTTTGGAGGATGTGAAATCCTGTGCTGAGCTAAGCAAGCAAAGAGCAGCCACCGTGCTGCAAGGTGGTTTCTGATTTACAGGGCCTTAATCATGAGCAGAAACTGGTGGATTTTAAATTGTAATGTTGCATTCTTCCAGGAACACCTGGGTGAGGCAATCTCCTCGTTAATTAATGGTTTTCTTGGCCCACACGCTGCCTGTGTGTGTTTATACATGATCCATTCTGCACTTTATTTAGAGCAACAGATTTTTTTTTTTTTTATTTTTTACCGTTTTCTACATTTGTTTTTTTAATATTTCCCTCTTATGTGGATTAGCTTAAAATAGAATTATGGCAGATCTCTTCATTTTCCTCACCTTCCCCCTCCATTTTCTCAGCAGAGCAGGAGCAGAGCTGCCCCGAGAGCTGGGGCAGAGGCTGGGTTGGTTTGCTCCGGGTGGGGATGATGGTGATTCCCCTTGGGAAGCAGAGATGGCTTTCCACCCCTCCCTGCTCTGCTTTTCCAGGGGGTAGCCATGGTGACAGCTGCACAGCAATGGGCATTCCATCCTAGGACTGCAATTCCCTCTCTCCAAACCACCACGGCTTCCCCAGGCCAGCAGCTCCTCCCGTGGTTTTGCTGTTTGAGGGTGGGCAGGGCAAAGGAAAGGAAGGATTTGGGGTTTTGGGGTCCCTGCCCTGGGCTCTGATCCAGCCCTGAGGAGCAGCACCACGCTCACCATCAGCTGCTCCTCTCCAAAAAGCTTGGAAAACAAAGATGGGCCGAGCTGTGGGTTTGTCCCTGAGCTTTTTCCAGCAGGAGGGATGTGTTTGGGAAAACACAATAAAGAGGCTCTCACACCTGCCAGGTTCAGCAGAAAGGAGAGGAAAGACTTTTATTATTTACATATGTCACGTCTTATACAATTCCCAACTCCACAAGGGGTTGGAGGACATGTCACTTCCTTCTCAATCCCACTGGAGAAGAAAGGTGCTCATCAAAGTTCTCTTATCACAAAAGGAATGAAAACCAGAAAATACCGTTAAGTAAACATTGGCTATTATTTACATGAAACTGTGAGAAAGAATCTGACTCCAAGGTTAAAGACAGAAGGCTTTAGCAAAAACCAGGGCAACAGAGGGGCTGGGAGCTGCAGCCGGGTTCATTTCTGCTGCTGAGCTCCCGTGGGGATCCTGGTGTGTCCTCCCTGAACAGAGCTGGTTGTCAACCTTCTCCTGTTTGCACATCTTGACTCTGGAAGTTCTCTGGAAAACAGGCCTGGTCACTGAGTCACGACCACTAATTATTTGGTGACTTTGGAATTGAACACCTCAGCCTGTGACGTTCAGCATCCAAATCGAGGCACAGGGAGCGAGGATTCAGGGAACCCTGTGGAGACACACAGCCCCTGACATTTCCAGGCGCTGGGAATGGAGCTGGAATTCCACGTGGAGCCCTGAATAAGAGCAGGAAACCTCCTGAGCTGCCATGTCTGCATTTCAAATGGAGTTTATCCCCTAAAATCTGTGAAGGGAAGGAGCAGCAGCACGGAGACCCAGCAGTGGGGAGCCACAGAGGGTCTAGTCTGGGATCTCTGGAATTCAAATGGATGTTTGTGCCTGTCAGTGTCTGAAAGAGGAGGAATGGGAGAGAATCTAAGCCAAATTGTAGAGCTGAGCCCAGATAAAATATAGAGGGTCAGGATGTGTTTGCAGGGATGCAAAAATAGACACCAGAGGCTGAGCTGTGTCTGCTAAAGTGATATTTTCTTTCTGATAGGAAACTTCCTTCAGCAAAACGCTGTCTGAGATTTTTGGGGTATTTTTTCACTTCAAACAGGATTCATTTCATGCAGATATGGATATCTAAAAAGAAAAAAATCTTCAGTCTAAGCTGGACATCTGAGCTTGCTCTTTAATGGCAAAGCAAAGTCCTAAGTTGAGAGGCAGTTTCCAACTACCCCCTCTGAATGTCACTCCAGCTTTTTGTATCTTCTATTTTCAAAATTAGAACTGGGCATGTAGCACATCAAATATCTGCCCCAGCAACTCAGAGTGGTGCTGAGGTCAATTAATATTTGTACACTTTCCTTTTCAATTCATTTCTGCCCAGTGCTGGAGAGGACGAGGAGATGAGCAGGAATTAGAGGGCGTTTGAAGTGAAGCCTGAGCTCGGAATTGTGTGTATTTGCACTCAGTCAGAGAAGAGAAATAGCCATGGGTGACCTCAGCCTCCCCTCAAGATTAGCCACTGCAGCAGAAAATCTAAATATAGAACAGAGCAAGGAAAGACTGAGAATTACTCACAAAACTTCTCTGATGGATACCTGGTACCTCCCAGGAAAGAACGGGGGTGTTGCAGAGAGCTGGGAGCTGTTTAGAGGCTGCTCAGAAAACTTCTGTGAGCAGAAATAACGAGGCAAAATCACCCAGCAAATTATTCCTGTGACTGAGGCTGCATTGTCTGAATCCCTGCGAAACTGGAGCCAGGCTTTAAGGAAATGTTAATTGTGGCCAATTTTGCAGCTTCGCTTCGCGCTTTGCTAAGAAATTAAATGTCACCACGTCCCTGAATGTGCTTTCTGAGAAATGAAGCTCTCTTGAAGTCTTTTAAATTCCTAATCTTAGCGAGCTTAAATGCTGTTCCTTGAAGTGCAGGAGTAATTTAATGAAATACGGCTCATTTCTGCGTGGCACATCAGCAACCTCCACCTCACCCATCTTCCAGCACAGCAATTTGCCATCCCTCTCTGGTTTGGAATGCAGTGACCACGGAATGCTGGGGCTGAGATCCCCAGGGCAGCACAGCCAGCTCTTTACCCTGGATTTTGGGACAGCAGGTTTGGCCCCTCAAGGATCTGCTGGGACAATCCCGTGGGATAAAGCCCTGAGGGAAGAGGGGCCTGGCTGGTTCAAGGATCAGCTCCTCCAAGCTCAGGAGCCACAAATCCCAGCAGGGGAGGCCGGGCTGTGCTCCAGCCACACCCAGAAGGAGAAGGCAGGGACTGGGAAAGGAGGGAGAAGCTCAGGTGGGAACATCCGAGGAACCTGGAGGTCCCAAATCTGTGGGGTGATGAGATGCAGCCATGGCTCCTGGAGGAACTGGTGGCCAAGCCACTTCCCATCGTGTCCAAGAAGCTGTGGCAGCCCAGAGAAGTCCCCACTGCCTGGAAAAGGGGAACCAGAACCCCATTTTTAAAGGAAGAGCTGGGAGCTCCAGGCCAGTCAGTGCGACCTCTGTGCCTGGCAAGATCCTCCTGGAAACTCTGGCAGGGTCGGGGGCAGCTTCCACTGGAGTGAGCAGCTCAAAGTCCCACCCAGCCTGCTCTGGGACACTTCCAGGGATGGGGTAAATATGTGTATTCCCCATGAAAACCCCTATTTCCTTTAAAACCCTCACTGTAATGTGCCCACCTGGTCACTGGGGACATTTCTGTGTCATTTGTTCA
>VYXC01004308.1:643056-657933 GCA_013397175.1 Platysteira castanea | reverse complement strand
TTTTTTTTGCTGCTGCTGCTTGAGATGCAATAATTTTAAATAAACATTGTTGCTGCCCTTAAATGATCATCACCTGGCACAAAGCAAAGCTCCAAAGGAGTGCAGGGGGCATTTTTGGAGTGAAAATTGGGAAATGAATCCATCCCGAGCTGCTGGCCAGGCCCTGATCCAGCCCCTGGCCCAGCCCAGCCATGCTGGCACCACAGCAAGGACAGCAGGCAAACTGTCCCCAGGGAAAGAATCCTCATTTTTGTCCTTCAGCCCACAGGAAGACAATCTGCAGGTCCACTGAAAATTGCTTTTCAGACGGTCAGGACCTTCAGTGTCAAAATTCCTGATGTTTTGTCCACTTGGAGGGAGGAGAGCAAACACGGGGTTTTGTCCGTGCTCTGCTAATCCCAGGCACTCTTCCTCTCTCCTGGCAGTCTTGGGAAATCAGTTTCTGTCTGGGAAGATCATTGCTGCAGCTGCTATCAGCTCCTGCAGTGTTTCAGGTTATGGTTTTGAGTTTTTAAGATGTTTTATGGCTGTTTCTTGATCTTAGAAAGTCCCATGCCAGAGCCAAGAAAGACTGGAGACGCCTGCGGGTTCGTGTTCAGGTTGTTTATTGTTTCTTATCTCTCAGTGTCTGGAGCAAGGACAGCATGAGCTGCTCCACTGAGATCCACAGCAGCAGTGACCCCCAGGAGGAACGTCTTCACCTTTTTATCTCTTTTAGGAAAACCAACCAAGTTCCACAACGTATTATTGTTTATCAATTTTTCCCAATTAATTTCTACCTTTTCTTACCATGACAGGGCTGCCTCCACCAATGCCCATCCCCATCGTCACAGCAGGAGATGGAGGAGAGAGAAGAAAGAGGAAGGGGAAGGGGCAGCGCCCTTTGCCCTCCGTGTTTGCTTTTGCCTGTCCAGTCTCTGTTTCTGGGTGGCTGGGAGAAGGCATCATCACCCCCTGGACACACCTGAGCCAGTCCCATTCTCTTCTCAAAGTCCCCCTAAATCCTCCCTGCAGTTTGTTGTGGAGATAACACAGCTCTGGGCTGCTGATCTTCTTTGGGATCCCTTCAATCACAATTTTCTGGCTGGCAGCCTCACTGCCAGTGATCACAGAGCAAGGAATGGTCACAGAAGGAGGAAATTCATTCTTGTGGTGAGTGCAGAGGTAACGGAGCCAAAAATTGTAAAATCCTCCTCCAAACTGTGCTATACATCCATTTCCTTTTTGCAGGGCAAACCATTTAACCTCTTTACCTGTTTGTCCTCATCTCCAAAATGAGGGAGGCAGAACTGACCCAGTTTTTATTATAAAGCCAAATGGTTTCAAAGCATTTTGAAGTCCTTAATGAAAGGCCTTGCAGAAGGATGATGCGTTGCTCCTGCCACGCTGCCGTGGAACACATAACAAGAGGTAAAATAGGAAATCAAGGGAAAGCTGAAATCCCTCCTGAAGCTCGTAAAGGTTCATGCTCTGCCTTCAGATTCCAGCGTGAGAAGTGTCCTGAACATGCTACACTTATTTAGGATGAAGAAGTAATTGAGCTGACAAAAAAGCAGCTGCCTGTCTCTGTGCTCGTGGAGGTTTTCACACCTTGATACCAGCTCCTGCCTTGGTGAGAAACAGACACAGGCTCTGGGGAAGGTTTGGCTCCTCTCGTGAAGGCTACCCCAGCTGAGGATCTGGCTCAAGGTCTCGTTCTGCTTTTTCTTTTTCATTCTCCTCGTGCAGCTGGAATTATTACACCCTGAAGCTGTTCAGGTGGGAAGGGTGGTGATGAAAAAGCAGTCTCGAGGTGCCTGGGGTGGAATTCAGCCCTTGGGCATCAGAGCAGAGCTCACATGCACAGCCTTTACGGGGTGCTTGGCTTCTCCTTCGTGCCCAGCCTTGCTGAACAAGGAACATTTAATGCTCCCCTTCAGCTCCAGCCACATCTGCCTGCATTTGTCTGCACCAGGCATTGCTGCTGGTGCTAGAAATTCATTTAGGGATGTGTGGGAGCTGCTAAGGTCAGGATCTGGTGTGAGACCTTGACTTGTGTGCACAAAACACCCTTGGAAGAGCTCGTAGGAATTTCTAACTGGAGGAAGCTGGAGGAGCTGGTAGGAACTGGGGGGAGCTGAGAGAGGCAACCCCAAGGTCCAGATTTTACCCTGAGTACGAAATGAAATGAAATGAAATGTTGTGTGATCAAATCAAGACCCTGAAATTCAGGATCAAGAGCCATTCACTGCAAGCCCTGGGAAGAAGAGAGCACAGAGGTTTGGTGGAGCTGCTCTGTGGGCTTTCCACAGGGGGAAAACTGATCCTGTGATATGGAGAAAGAACCCAACCTCTTATGAATGCCCCAGGCATAACCTTAGCACAATTTCCACACAGACACGAGCCCCACATCTCCCCCTCTGGTCTCTGTGGAGCTGACCTGGTGTTTCCCAGTGCATTTATTTCAGTGGGATTCACATTTTCACTCCAGTTCATTGTTCCCCTGGTGGGACTCGCAGCGTTAAAGCGTTTATCGATCCTGGGGAAAACAACTGGTCATGGCAGAGGCAAGAAAATTAAATGCAACGTTGATGCTGCTCATCTAAAACCCTCCTGGAGGAATTGTGCCTGTTCCTTCCGTGGGCAGGAGGTGAGTTCTGTGTTAATGCCCCAGATCCAAGCTCAGGATTCCATTCTTTCACAAGCTGCCCCCTCCTCTCCCACTTCCCCTCTCCCACCATCAGACAGCATCTCGGGCAGTAAAATGTTTTATAGGACTCTCTTTTTTCTCCAGGGAGAGGAAGACAGTCGTGACTGTCTCTCCAAGATTAAAAGCTTTTCCTGTGCATCCCTGTATTTAGCTCACTGGAGGCTGTTTTGTTTAGGCTCTGGGGTTTTTTCCAGGATGTTCTGGCTGCCCCCAGGGAACCTTGCAGACCGTGGCTCACGCAGTTTGGGTGCTCCCAAAGCTGACCTGGAGCCACTTGGTTCAAACCAGGGGAGTTGCTTTATCCGCTGCTGGGAGGATGTGGAATATATTTATAATCACTGCGTGCAGCAGCATCTCCACCCTGTTTTTGTCCGGAAACACGGAACTCGGGGCACTTCACCAAACTGGGCCTGCCAAAAACCAGCCCCAGCCAGGAGTGGCCTCCAAACAGGCTTGGCATGGGAACCTCGCAGGGCTGGGGGTCAGGCTGTGGTGCCACCCCTCTTTTAGAAAGTTCTGGAGAGCCTGTTGGAGGCAGGGCAGTGCTTGGAGCAGGATGGAGAAGGGGGTGAGGGGATTCCAGCAGCGAGGAGCAGAGCCCAGCTTAGGCTGCAGCCTCAGAGGGTTTTTCTGCACAATCTTAACCTATCTTCAAAATCCCTTTGATGGACAGCACTTTGGGGCTTTTTCAGCCCAAATGATTTTTAAATTGTTGAGAGGAAGCGAGCCAAATACCTCAGATGACATTCCCGGGCAGCTGGAAATTTGGCTTCTTCCAGTTGGTGTCAAAGCCTAATATTTATTTAAAGCCAGGCTTTACAGTGCTCGCTATTATATTTAAATATTTTCTTCCACTCTCGGGGAAGCTGCCAACTCATCTTAGCCAAACGTGACTCCTGCAGCCTGAAACGCTCGCCTGCTCACATGGAGCCCATTTCTGGGGACAGAATTAGGAGCACACCCAGTGATTTCTGCATTGCAGAGCCAGCTGAGGAGCTCTCAGGGCAGCAAGTGCTAATGATGCCTTAGGTTTTAATTTCTATATTTTTCCAATCCTGTACTGCCCAGTGTGTAACTCTGAAGTTCCTTGTAGCTCGTGAGCTGCTCTCTTAGGCCAGACAGACACAACAAAGCCTCTCTGAGCTGTTCAAGGACACTCGGGCTGGCCTAGGCCCAAAGGTGTAAACTGGGACCATGAGAGAGGTGGAGAAATTGAAGAGAGCTAAAGTTTTAATTGGTGAATTTATGCTGAGATGCAAATGGACCAAACCTATATCAGTGTCAAGAACTCGTGACCTGTGGTCCACCTTGGGGTCCATTTTATGGGAGCAGCCTCTGGCTCCCCAGGGTGTGCCTTGAAGGCCTTCAAATAAATCCCTGCCTTTATTCCCTTACTCCTGTCTGGTCTCTGTTTCTGGGTGGCTGGGAGAAGGCATCACTAACAGGATCATCGGTTCCAAAGCCAAAATCAGACATCAGGGGAACAGCAGTGGCTTCATCACCCCATGGGAGCTGAGGCCAGGCCCGGCTGAGGCACATGGGGCACCCACCCGGGGCTGGGAGCCCAGAGCTGGTCCCAGTAACCCCACCCAGGGAAAGGGAGAAACCCAAGTCCGAAATTCTGCAAAGGAGCTGGATTATCCCAGCTCTGCTCACCTGCCTGAGTGGCCTTCTGATGGTTTAGTGCACCTGAGCCGTTGTTATTTCCAGGAATTGATCTGTTAGCCAAGAAACAGCACCAGGGATGGTGATCAGGTGCTCTTGGGGCGCGGGGAACCACCAGGAGACATTAGGGGAGAGAGAGTGCCAAGGGACAGGAGGAAACGGCTCCACGTGAGGGATCAGACTGCTCTGTGAGGGATCAGACAGATCTCCATGAGGGATTAAAGAGATCTCTGTGAGGGATTAAAGAGATCTCCACAAGGGATTAAAGAGATCTCCATGAGGGATTAAAGAGATCTCCATGAGGGATCAAAGAGATCTCCATGAGGGATCAGACTGCTCTCCATGAGGGATTAACGAGATCTCCGTGAGGGATTAAAGAGATCTCCATGAGGGATCAAAGAGATCTCCATGAGGGATTAAAGGGATCTCCATGAGGGATCAAAGAGATCTCCATGAGGGAACAGACAGCTCTCCATGAGGGATCAGACAGCTCTCCATGAAGGATCAAAGAGATCTCTGTGAAGGATTAAAGAGATCTCCATGAGGGATCAGACAGCTCTCCATGAGGGAACAGACAGCTCTCCATCAGGGATCAAACAGCTCTTTTTATGGGATCAAACAGCTCTCCATGAGGGATTAGAGAGATCTCCACGAGGCATCAAACAGCAGCAGAGGTGGTGGCTGAGGTGAGGTGTGGGGCATCTCCCAGAACAGGCCATTCCTGACAGCTGTCAATCATCCTGCAGACCCTGCACTGGGACCAGCAGTGAGCTCTTGGATAATTGCTTTGTGATGGATGTGGAATGTCAGGAAAGGTAACTGTGGGGCAGGAAGGGCAGGATGGAACATGGAAGTGGAAATAAATCCTGTAGTATTTTTAGGTCAGCACAGGCCTTGGAAGTCCTGTGAGCATTGCAGACACATTCCATGGCTGGAAACAAACAAACAAACAAACAAAAAGGATTTACTACAGAAATACATAAAAATGCTAAATACTAAATAGATAAAGTCCATCCCATGGCCTCGAGAGATGTTCTGCAGTTTTGCAGGCCCAGTCCTAAGGCTGGTTCAGCACTAAGGGGTCTCAGTCCACCTCCAGACCCTGCACAGAGGACGTGCTTTGGAGAAGTCCCTCGTGCAAACAGGAGACAGAGCACTGTGCACAACAGCCCAAAACCTCCCTGTGGGCAAGGCCACAAAGCCTGTGGCTGCTGTCCCAGCTTGAAGAATTCCGTGTTTATTCCGTTCCCTCCTTCCACGCCAGTGATAAAGTTCTGGTACATTTTGGAAGGAAAAGCAACCCCATTTCCCAGCTCTTGCTGCTTGCACTCCACGGTCCCACACAGCCCCACGGACACACAAAAGCTGGAATCTACCTCAAAACAAACTCCAAAGCCTGACATCAGCACCTGGCACGTCCACGGGA
Source organism: Platysteira castanea (assembly GCA_013397175.1). Lineage (NCBI taxonomy): Eukaryota > Metazoa > Chordata > Aves > Passeriformes > Platysteira > Platysteira castanea. Next base: position 652,153 of record VYXC01004308.1, on the reverse strand, counting down.
TTCCCAGAGCCAGAGTCACCAAGGCCTGGAGCCAGCTCAGCTCTCACACTGGTGTGAGATCCCCACACAAATGTGAGAGACTCCAGGTCTGGACACAAACCCAGCCCTGTCCTTCCCCTCGTGCTGCTGGGAAGCCTCACAGCAGCTCCTGTGGTGCTGCACGTTCCCCCAGCTCCTGCTGAAGCCATCCTAATGCAGGAGTTGGAGCTGCAGCCACCTCCCATGGCTGTGCAAAGGAAAGGGAAAAAGCATCTTTATGTCCAGCTAATCCATGGAACAGTGTTATCCCAAAATCTCATCCCAGTCAGGAGCTTGGCAGGGCTGTGCACCCCAGGGGAGGGCCCAGGGTTGCACAGAACTCCATAAAAACCTGGGAATGTTCTGCCCCGAGGTGTCCATCACTGCACAGCTGGCTTGGGGAGCAGATGCACCAACCAAGGCAGAACTCTGGGGTTGATCCTGGTCTCAGCCGTGGCAGGAATTTCTTTGTTTCTGTGTCTCCACAAGGATGGCTCTGCCTGTCACTGGAAGAATATCTGGTTTATTTATTTCCCATCTTTTCATCCCCGCTCTCCATTTTTATAGATCTATTGGCACAGGAGCTGGATACTTCAGCAAATGAGGTTAACCTCTGACCATGAATTACTGCTCCCTCAGGAGGAAGTGGCCATAAAAAAGGAAACAGCCACGACTCCAACAGAGAGCAGCAAAGGCAGAGACACCAAGGGCTGCACAAATTACAAAACCACCAGCCCCTGAAACCCTCACCAGGGCTGGCCATGCAAATAATAAAGTGTGACATAAACACACACAAAACTGGGCTCAGCCTGGCCAGAACAATCATTCGGATGCCAAGAAAAATAAGCAGCTTTCCCATTTTCCCTGGAGTTTCCTATAGGGTGGCTCTCAGGGACAGCACGTGGCCAAGGACCACAGGCAGCTGAGGAGAGAAATGATCTCATCATCCACAGCATTGCTTTGGACCGTCATGGCATGCAGGAGTAGAGGGCAGGATAAAAGCTGAGGGGTTTTTCTCACTCGGATAAGAGTGAAAGCCCAGTCAGGTGCACTCTCAGATGTCCATGGGGATTTCCATGTCAGAATTGTGGGCTCGTCCCACAGGCTGTGGCTGGGATTTACCTGTGGGACCTCACATGCTCATCTTGAGAGTGTTTAAAAGAATGAGAAAGAAATAAACCCCTCCTTTCTCTTTAGCTGACCTCCGAGGCACCTCAGGCTGAGCTTCTGAGCAGGGAGGGACCCGAAAATCGCTGCCACGGGGGTGAAAAGTTGCACAGGTCATTTGAAAGAAGGGAAAGGAGAGAGAATGGAATTCTGCAGGGCTGTGGCTGGGGGAGGTTGAGTTTCTGGGTGAGGGGTTCAGGTCTCTGCTTGGGGCTGTCATGCACGGGTGGCTTCCTCCAGCACCCTGCACCGAGTGTGACAACAGAACCCCAGCTGAGGACAGGAACAAACAGACCCAGGCATTTGGGAAATTTGTCTGAGATCCTCTCCCAGAGAGCTTCAAGAGTGCTTTCTGCTCTGCTTCTCGTTTTCTTGGCTGATGGGAAGCTCCCTACAGTTCTCCTAGAAGATATGATGGGTTTATGGGGGTCAAATCCTTCTCCACATCAGCTGACTGGCCAGCTCCATCACTCCTCGGTGTTTTGTTCCATAGGTGCAGAGGAAATAATTGCTTCTTTTATCAGCATCAGGTTAGAACTCCATTGGAAAAAGTAAAAAAAGAAGTAATAAGGTGATCTGGAACAGCTTCAGTACCAGCAATGGCTGGGGAAACTGTGGGTTCCCAGTCTGAGGGTGGGAATGATGTAGGTTTTTTAATTCAAGGAGGGTGAAGAGGCAGCAAGAGCTGCATCGAGAACCTTGAGGAGCAGCAAATGAAACCAGCAGGGGCCGTGCTGAGAAGAAGCCAAAGGAGAGGCTCCTGTGTGCACCCAGCTCTGGAAAACCTTGCTGTGGGTATGAGAAGCATCACATGGCCTCAAGAGGAGCGTGGGGAAGGTCATAAAAACCACACCAGGATTACTGAGCCAAAAGACAGCACCTCTCTGTCAGCTCCTGCAGGACGGTCCCAGGCTGGGAAACCAACCCTGGAGAAGACAATTTCCTCACTGCCTTAGAAATTCCTCCAGTCCGAGCCCCTGGCAGCAGGGGATGGAAGTGAAGCAGCACTCAAACCTTCCTGCAGAGGCTCCCGACTGCTGGCTCCAGCCACTGGAAGTAAGAAGCTTTCCTGAAGGAAAGGCTCTTTCCTCAGTGCTCCGGGATAATATTGGGAAGGAAGAGGCCGATCTTGGCCTCGGAACACCCCATCCACCCACGGGAGCTGGCAGGAGTCCTCGGTGCCTCCTGACCCAGGAGGAGCTGCCAGCTCAGTCCTGCTGCAGGCTGAGGGTGTCCCCAGGGAAATGTCACCTGCACAGTGCCAGCTGATGGACCGTGAGCAACCCGGGGGAGTTTGCTCCTCTGAAAGTCCCTCCTGATCCTGATCCTGGTAAAGGGGAGCAGTGCGGCATAGAGTAAGGGTGACACACTGTGTGGACACAGAGAAGTGCAAGTCCTCCCCTCCTCTCCGACTTTTTTTCAGAGGTTTGGTGCTTTTTTTTTTGAAATCTGAGCGTGGATTGAGGCGAACCCAGAGCAGTCCCAGTGGAGATCTCCTTTGGGCCCCTCCTGGAAAAAGGCTGAGGCTGCACTTTCAGGCCGAGCACTCCCACCTCGGATGAAGCCAGAGCAAGAGGCAATAAATCTGAGGATGTCCCCGGACTCTGGAGAAGAAGAGAAAGTTTTCTGTGACCTACTAATTGCTGCTACAGCCCTCTGAGTAAGGAGAGAGGCACAGCACCAGAGCAAATGTGCCTTCAGCTGCAGAAAACCCTTCCAGCAGCTGGTGTGGACCTGGCACTGCCTGGAGAAATGCAGCAAGCCTGGCTGGAGGAGATGGAGCTCAGAGAAAAAAGATGAGGCAGCAGTTTCCTGGCGTGGTTTCATTTTTAAACCAGGCTGTGAATGTAATCCTTATCTGAAGGAAGAACAACCTAACACAGAGCTGTGAAGGTGGAGCTCAACCCTCGCTGCACAGAGACAGAGACAAATGCTTGGACAAGGAGATGATAAGAGAGGGAAGCAGAGATGAGAAGTGCACGAGCCAGTCCTCAGAGCCCACCTTGCTGGTTTTTAAATCCTTGTTTTTCCTATTGAAAGACCTTGCTATTCCCACCTCTGTCATTTAGAGTAGGAAATCCCTGCAGGATTTTCATTCTTCCTGACGCCCAGAAGACAAAGACCCTCTCCACAGAAGAGCCTTGTGGCATTGTTGGGGATACCAAGGCTTTTAAAAATCACTGTTTGTCCTTTAAATGCTGGTGACCAGACTGGGAGCTGGCAGGTGCCTGAGCATGCAGAGTTTGGGGGCTTTAAGAAAAGAGGAGCAGCATCGTTTTCACTGTGAGCTTCACCTGTTACTGACCATGGTGGGCAGGAACGAGCAGGATCCCCAGCTGTGGGATGCAGGTTTTATTGGACTGCAGCTCCAGTCCAGCTTGCCAGGACCAGCTGGGCTCACCCCACACCAGGGTGCCGTGAGGCTGCAGTGCCATCCTTCTCCTGTTTAATCCCACAGCACATTCCCACCTCAAAAATCTGGGATCCTGCCGGGCTGGGACTCCTTGCTCGGTGCTCAGTGGCTGTGTCAGTGCAGACCTGGAGCACAGCTCTGGTGGGAACGTGGAGATGTCCTACAAAACCCAGCTGTGAGGTGAGGAACGGGACACAGAGACCGAGCAGCTTTCCTGGGAATGCCCAGGTGAGCTCTGGAGCAGCAGCAGTTTGAATCCCACCACTGACCCAGAACGCCCTGACAGGGAGGTGGTTCCTCCCATCCCACGTCTGACATCCCACTGAGTTTAAGAGACTGCTGAGGGAGAACCTTGGAGGAAAGGAAGAGCTGGGAAGAGCACACTGGACTTTATTTCCAGGCCAAGCAGCAGAACGCAGTGGCTGAGCATGGCAAGGTCTCGCCAGCTTTTTTCTTGGGAAAGAGCATCCAAGAAACGTGTGAATTCATGGACAGAGTGTGGTGAAACCGATGCCTTAGGTTTTAATTTCTGTATTTTTCAAATCCTGTCCTGCCCAGTGTGTAACTCTGAAGTTCCTTGTAGCCCATGAGCTGCTCTCTTAGGCCAGACAGACACAACAAAGCCTCTCTGAGCTGTTCAAGGACACTCGGGCTGGCCTAGGCCCAGAAGGTGTAAACTGGGACCATGAGAGAGGTGGAGAAATTGAAGAGAGTTAAAGTTTTAATTGGTGAATTGATGCTGATATGCAAATGGACCTAACCTATAACAGTGTCAAGAACTCGTGACCTGTGGTCCATCCTGGGATCCATTTTATGGAAGCAGCCTCTGGCTTCCCAGGGTGTGCCTTGAAGGCCTTCAGATAAATCCCTGCCTTTATTCCCTCACTCCTGTCCAGTCTCCGTTTCTAGGTGGCTGGGAAAAGGCATCAAAACAAGGGCCCGAGCAGGGCTCCCTGGCCGGGCTGGGGCTCCTGGGGGACAAAGGAGGGCCTGTTGTCCCCAGCTCCACACCAGGCTGCTCCTGAGCACTATTCCTGACCTTGCTGAGGAAAGGCTCTCACACCCAGCTCTGCCTGCAAAAGCCACCACGGCCTCCTAGGACTGGGTTCTATTCACAGCACAGATGAGGAATAAATATGAAATATTTCTGCCTTCCTTCAACACCCAGCCCCTGGGGTGAGCAGGAGCTGGCCAGATAAATGGACCCTGCTTTCCTCCTGGAAGCTCTCCTTGCATCTCCTTCCTAAATTTGCCAATTAACTGTGCCAGTGTCTTGTTTTTGCAGTGCCCCAGAGCACTTCCAGCAAGAGAAGGACACACCACAGCCTTGAGACAGGTGCTTATTTCCCTGAAGCACTTCCAGCTTGTGTTCAGGGCTGTTCACAGCTGCTCTTTCCAGTGGGACACCTCCACTCCAGGCTGGCCTTGCTGGGAGGGGGACGAAGGAGGCTGGAAAAGGTGGTGGAGCCAGGACACGTTTGGGATTTCTGCTTGGAGGTTCCAGCCTGGTGGCTGCAGCTGCTGACCCATGCAAGGACAACACTCACAGCTCAGCCTTTCTATTCCATGTGGGACACAGCCATCTTTGGAAAAAACTGCATCATAAACAGATTCCCTCTTTCCTAATTCCAGCCTGTCCTGTCAAAGGTGAAAGGATTTTCAGAATCCAGTTTATTCACTGCTAGTTATGTTTCTCCGTGTAGGTTCAGAGCCAAATCTCATTAAGGGCAGTGGGAATCTCCCCATTCCCTCCTATTCACTTCCCCTGGCTTCAGTTCAAGCTTTTTTTCAGCCCCTCTTGGCGTGGACAATGCAGATCAGGGATGGCAGCTCCACTATCAGTGCCCTTGTGCCACCACGGCTCGTTTCTCAAACCTCCAGCATAATGTCCACTTGTCCTCAGCAACTGCTTCCTTTCAGATCTCGAAAATAAATAAGTCCATGGACGAAACATTTCTTTTGGCTGAGAGCTGATTTGCAGACATTTCAGTTTGGGGAGACAGTGTCCCTTTGATTCCCCCCATCACCCCAGCACACCAGCCTGCTATTTTTGGGGCTGGGCTGCACTGAGTCACAGAGCTCGTGCTGGTTTGCTTTGGAGCCAGCCTGCAAACCAGGGATGGTCCCAGAGCTGGCCCTAGGGGGACAAGGAGCAGCTGGGTGTGGAATCTGACAGGGCCCTGGCAGAGCAGAGCTGGGCACGTTCCTGTGGCATCTGCAGCGGGGAGCAAAACCGTGATTAATGACACTCACGGCCCTGCTGGGCTGGGACTGGGACCTGTGGGGCTGCACTGGCCTCTCCCCACTGGGCAGTGCTGCAGGGAACTCCTCACCCAGCTCCAGATGCTGCTCCATGGCTCCTGCAGGCACCAGGGGCTGAGGAAACAGCTGGGAAGGCTGAGCCAAACCCTACTAGGCAGCAGGAGGGGTGCAGCATTTCTAACATTTGCTTTTAAACCCCTTCAGACTAAGCCCTGGTAAGAGCTGAGTGATAAACTGGTGCCTCTCTGGTGCCAAATTAAAGAGTTCACAGCAGGGCACTCCAGCCTTGTGCTGCTGGCTGCATTAACCCCAGCACTTCTGGGGCTGACACGGATGGAGCTGGATCAATGCAAACCACTCGTGGTTTTCCTGCCTTGCCACTGTCAAGGCCTATCTGTGGTTTTCCTCCCTCCAAGCCTTCCCTCCCTCCACTCCCATTTTTTGAACCAGTTCTTGCTGGGATGGTGCCTCAGAGATGAGAGCAGGAATCTCCAGTGGAAAGGGAATGTCTGCAGGACTCAAACCACGCTTCTCCTGCTCCGTCTGAGTGGTAGGAAAATCCTGCTTTATCCCCACTGAGAGAGAAAGGGCAAGAAGGAATTAGAATCCAAACTAAAATAAATAAAACGAGCATTCGTGGTCTCTGGCTGGAACCCATTTTTTCTCACACTTTCAAGTTCATGCTCTGGCAAAGGAAAACCCTGTGCATGAAATCTGACCTCTGAGTGAGGAAGGTGAGTGAGGGGAGAAGGTCTGGATGAAAGGGCTGCAGCATTTTCCTTACCTGAAATGCTGTGTGTGGATGAAACCTGGCTCAGGAATTTCTCCCCCATTAGGTGGATATCTTTGTCTTCCTGCCACAGACTCTGGCAGAACAAAGCAGATCAAACCCTGTGCCTGTCTCCTTTTGTCGATGGCGATTTATTTTCCTTACCATTGCTCTTGTTTTGTTCTCTTGGCTCTGAATTCTGGCTGCTGCTCCAAACCAGTTAATTCTCCCCGAGAGCTGAGCCCAGGGCCTACATTATATTCATAAGCTGTAAGGATCTCCCCAGGCAGACTCAGAAATCAAGGATTCGAGTCAAACAGCGACAAGGAGATGCTCCAAAACAGCCTCAGAGAGGAAACACAAAGAGCTGGAACATTCCCCCCAAGCTGAATTTTAAAGGAACACCCCGGCTCCTACAGCCATGGGATGGAGGTGAGTGTTCTTTATCCTTTAATCTCCCCTGTTTCCAGCACCAGGAGGAAATGCCCTGCTTTCCTCTGCTGTCTGAACATGAGTTTGAGGAGCTTTTCAGTCAGGCTGAGTGAGGGAAGAGCAGCAGGACAGGCTGGGGCTGGGGCTGGGGGGCCACGGATGCAGCAGGGACAAACCTCAGCGGGACAGGGAGGGATGGAGAAAAGGTGACACCAGGGGAAAACTCCTCATTCCCGACAGTTTTTAGACAAAACCAAAATTCCTTGCAGCATGTTACTTTATCTATACTTTCACTTTGTTGTTGCTGTTAAAAGTGGCCAGCAGGCCTCTCCCAGCTTTGCTTTCTGGCTCTCAGTGATCCATTAAACCCTTTTTTTGTTGTTTTTCTCCCTTGTACAAAGCAGAGAGTCTCAGGTAGGCTCTGTCAGTGCCCGTGGGTGCTTCTGTCCCTCCCTGTGACGCTGCCACCCCACAGGGGACACCAGGAGCTGGTCCCACACCTCCCGAGATCCCAGGGCCTGAGTGCTGCTGTGTGCCTGGACAAAGCTGGGCAGGAAATGTTTTTCCCAGCTAGGGAAACATTTTGTTCCCATTCTGTGCTCCAGCCAAATGGGGTTTTCTTGAGGCCTTTTTTCCTTTTTCTAAACAAAGGAATAAGTAAGCAAACACGCCTGCAAGGAGCTGATTGAAGCAGCCAGAGCACGGGCTGTGGACTTGCTGAGGACTTTGGCAAGATGTGAAAATGCAGTTTCCTGACCCAAATCGGGCTCACGACTCGAAACCAGGCCTTGCACACACAGGACACAACCAAGCTGCAGGCAAGGCTGGGCTGGTGCTTTCTTTCCCTGGAAGTCCATCCCCAGCAGATGTTCCTCCCCCCAGAGCACTCCCACGGAAGGTTTCTGTTTCCATAACATGCCATTTTCCAGGGAAAAAAAATATTTTTATCTAAAAGCTCCCCACCCTGTTTGCCCACAGACTGACAATGTTGGATTTCCATCCCCGGGGGACTGGAGGATGTGTGTGGGGAGAGGAAAGCCCAGCTCTGCAGCTCTCCTGGGGATCGGGGCAGAGATGCTGGCATCCCTCCCCTCCTGGCAGGGATGTGGGGCTGGGCTGGACCCTGTGCCCTGGGAGCTGATGGCTTTGCTCCTGTTTATGCCTCAGGGACCACATCCCGTGTGTAGCCAGCACCTGGCCTGTCCTGCAGGTCAGAAATGCCTCCAAGGCAGCCTCTGCATCAAATAAATGAGAGCTGAGTGCAGGGGACGGGGAGAGTTTTATCCCAGAATAGTGCAGAGATCTCCAAGGCACCTTGGCACGTCCTCCCTTCTTCCACCACCTCTTCCAGGGCTTGAATCTGCAGGACATGGGATGCTGTCCATCCAGGAGGGGGATGAGGATGAGGATGAGGATGAGGATGAGGATGAGGATGAGGATGAGGATGAGGATGAGGATGAGGATGAGGATGAGGATGAGGATGCAGCAGGCCAGGACATGGGATTCTGTCCATCCAGGAGGGGGATGAGGATGAGGATGAAGCAGGCCACAGTGGAAATCTGGGGGTGTGCCAACCCCCAGCCCTAAGGGCAGGCACCACCCCAGCCATGGGCACTGCAACCAAGATCACCAGCACAGAAAAACAACTTTCAATCCCTTGTTACATTCTCTGTGCTTCTCTTTCCGTGGGCAAAGCTCAGCTCTGGAACCCTCTGGGGGGTTCCAGCTCTCTCCTGCTGCTTTGGAGCCCCTTTGGAGAACAATCCCACCCTGCAGAACGGGCTCTGCCAGGATTCCCTGACAGCAGAGGCATCAACCAGCACCCACCTGAGCCCACGGGGCAGAATTACCCAGCTAAAATTCAGGATTTGGGGCTAAACTCGCCTCCTCCCTCTGCTGCTGAGGGAGGCAAAGAGGGACCTGGCAGAGAAGCAGGGCTGAGTCAGGAGAGCCTGGCTCTGGCTCTGCTGGCACTGAGCAGGGACCCTGAGAGCCAGCCCAGATTTGGGCAGTTCTGTTCAGGTTGGAGACATTTT